>JBBPCZ010000136.1:31667819-31680351 GCA_037974445.1 Brycinus macrolepidotus | reverse complement strand
TCTTTGAAAGTCCTTCAGGAAGCCTGGAGAACTGTTCCTCAAGACCACATTCAAATACAAGAAAGTCTGGATCTTTGAAAGCAAAATAAGAAGAAATGAGGGGTGGCTCAGGACTTTTGCACAGTCCTGTATTTCTGCTTCCCAGATACAGTGATATGCTTGGATATCTGGGCATCTGCTGGATTACATAGACAGACAGACAGCACTTAGCAATTAGAGGTTTCCTAAAGAATGTTGACTTGCTTGGCAAGAGGATGTGATGGGTGGCTTTGTGTTCTTTGGAGAAAAGCATACGTCTGCCCTCACCCTCACAGCAAAAGTGTTGATACTCCGTGAACATCAATGAGAACTGGTGACTAAGATGTCTAAGAAAGCTTCTAATTGATGTGGTTCCACTGAAACTAGGATACACTGGACAGATGTTTTCAAATGAAGAAACGCCATTCACCAGGATATTGATGACTAAGCCATCTGGATAATGTCGTTTTTTTATATTTTTATTACACTGATGCATAATGGCAGTCATGAGACCATGTTTATTTAAGATTCAAGATGATTTATTTGTCATATACGCAGTTATACAAGCATGACATGTAGTGAAATGTGCCTCTGAGTCAACCTATGAAACTGTGCAATGACGTTATTAAATAATTTAAAATTAAATTAAAGAGAAATTTGAAGACGCTCAACTGTTGATGTAAATAAATTTAAATTACTTACGACAGATGAAATACATTTAGATAGTGAGGTAGAGAGGCAGATGTGAAACAGTGAGGTGAAAAGGTACTTGATATACAGTGAGGTAGAGAGGCAGGTGAGGTACAGTGAGGTAGAGAGGCTGGTGAGATACAGCGAGGTTGTGAGGTAGAGAGGCAGTTGAGGTACAGTGAGGTAGAGAGGCAGTTGAGGTACAGTGAGGTAGTGTGGCAAGTGAGATAAAGTGAGGTAGAGACGCAGGTGAGGTACAGTGAGGTTGTGAGGTAGAGACACAGGTGATGTACAGTGAGGTAGAGAGGCAGGTGAGGTGCAGTGAGGTAGAGAGGCAGGTGAGGTACAGTGAGGTTGTGAGGTAGAGAGGCAGGTGATGTACAGTGAGGTAGAGAGGCAGGTGAGGTACAGTGAGGTAGAGAGGCAGGTGAGGTACAGTGAGGTACAGAGGCAGATGAGGTGTAGTGAGGTAGAGAGTTCAGTTTGTGTTGTAATGAACAATTTAAAGTTGTGTCATGTCCTGGTTAAGAGTCTCATGGTGTCTTTTGGTCATAATACTTATAATACTTCTGAACATTTATGTTGTTGGACTCATCAGAACATGTTGTTCCTCTAGCCATCTGTTTGTGTGTCCTCCAGACACTATATTCATCCATCCTTTCTCTAAGCTACTTATCCTAACCAGGGTCATGGAGGTGCTGGGGGAAACACCCTGGACAGGTTGCCAGTCCATCACAGATCAGACACACACACACATGCACACACACTGTCATACTTCAGCACAATTTAGCGTCTCCAGGTACACCTGACGTGCTTGTCTTTGGACTGTGAGAGGACACCGGTGTTCCCGGCGGAAATCCACACAGAAAGGATCTTAGATCAAATCCAGGACATTCACTGTGAAGACTGTGCTGCCCATCACACGATTTATGAAATGTGCAAACGCCCCCACACTATAACTACACACATTTAAAAAATGAAAATGCCGCACAAGAGAATGCTGAATCATAGAACCGTTTAATCTGAATAGTTTATAAAATAAACGATACATTAGAATTTTTGTCACATTGCTTTTTCACTAGTAGATGTGCATCATAAAATAAAAACAAATGAGGACATTTATTCCATTTGTGCGATAAGTGAACGTCAATAAAACATTACAGTTATGAACACAGCACTAATGGGAAAACCCAGTAGGATTTTGGGGAAGCACCTTACTCTAATTTTGTGAGCTCATATCCACAGCAATTCAAACTTAACATGACTTCTAGACAACTTTCTTAGCCTAAAATGCAATGCAGCATGGACTCCTCATGGAATTTATAAACGACATCTTCTATATGAGAATTGAATGTCGCTAACGTGAACTCACCCAACACACCAAAGGAGTAAAATGAAAAATAAACTCTCCTGAATGCAAGAATACAGCATAAAATGGTAAAAATAGTTTCACAAGTTAAAAAGAAAATGCAATCGTTGCAATTGTTGGCTACCGAAAACAAGGAACAATGCATGTTCATGTAGTTATGGAAACGGACTGCTTCAAAATCACTTGCATGAAAACACCATTGAAAATGAGTAGCAGGGTTCTGACCATTTCAACCACTGTTTAAATGAGTGGCATACATTGGCCTAGTAAACCGTTTGTCTATCATCAATCTAGTCATTTTCCCACAGCAGAGTTGTGACAGCAAGTCATCCATCTTTAACTACAACAAACCACAATCTTACATATAAAATGCTCTACAAAAAATGCTTTTACTGCATATTCTTGGCCCCTTTATGAACACAAATCACCTCCCGCACATTCGTATGACATGGCCGAACATACAACATAATTGGAGGATACAGCAAAGTTTGACTGTCATCACACCACCTGCCTTGACTGATGAATGAAAAAATAAATAACACAGTTTTGCGTGAATATGAGAATCTTTATCTTCAGGGTACCAAAATTCTAGACAATGCAGTTCCCCCCTTTACTCCACTTTAATCTAGAAGACTCGAAAGAAGGCACAGTGGTTTTTACAGTGAAGTCACATCAGACATTGTCTACAAAATGTATCTCTGAATAATCCCTTCTTGTCTACTGTGCACAAGTGCAAGAACTGGAGAACCAGAAGATCAGGAGAATCTGACCCTCAGAATCAGAAGTTGGCTTGGAAATCGTTCACTACTGTATTTTACCAGGAAATAATTCTCTAGACTTGTAGTTTAGTGTTATTTACTTGCATCTCTGGTTGCTTTAGGACATCTACTTTGGGGTCTAATGACAGATTTATATGACCACAGCCCTGAGAAGACGGAAGCAGACCATCAGCTCTCTGGGAATGGGAGGCTTGATTTCGTTGCCATCGAGACGGAGGTAGCGGAGACGAGGGACCCTCTCTTCGAAGTAGTCATCGAGTGTGGAAGCAGACACTGGGCATATGTCAGTGCCATTCACACCTGCAGTAGAGACAATCAAGAGACATTTTGCATAGGTCATTACTTTGCTTTTACAAGTTACAAGACAAGTCTAAGTGGTGTCTCTGAGGAACAGTGAAGAGATTCAGAAAGTGAACTATGTTCCATGATTGTTACATTACTTGCTTGTTAATGCTGAGGAAATAACTCTTGGTAGAACCATTTCTTTCCTGCTAGAACCAAGTTTTATCTTGTTCCTATAGGCCAGTGGTCATCAACTCAGCCAGTCCAGACCATCAGTGCACTTAATTAGGGAACTTAACATTTGGGCTGGAGCTGGATTCTGGAGGCATGTAGATTTCTAGGAGCACTCCTACCTTTTGGGTTCCTGATAGAATGTTTTAGAGATGTTCTGTAAGGAACTGCAAACTGTCTTGCAGCAAAGGGTACTTTAATGTCAAATAATCCTCACTGTAATTAGGGAATATACCTTACTTTGTTCAGCAAGACAAAGAATGAAACTGATCTCATAAATCTGAATTCTTATGACTATGAGTACAAGGCACCATAAGTTCCCCAGTTCCACAATTTTGCCAAAATGTTGGTATCCAGAACTAGAACCATCAGGAAGCTTTCAAAGGTGCTTTTGCCAAAAGTGTAAACAATCCATTTGAGTAGTAGGCACATGATACTTACTCTTGATTTTGTTGTGGTCCAGGTGAAGATGCTCAAGGGCAGAAGGAATAAGTGGCACCTCTGTAAGCTGGTTGTAGGAGAGCTGCAGGTCCAGCATACTGGAGATGTTGAAGACATTCTTTGGGAACCCTCCGTTTCCAAGTTTATTATGGTTGAGCCTTAGGAAAGACATTTTGGGGAGTCCTTTGAAATACTCTGCAGGGATCTTCTCAATATTGTTGCCATCCAAGTAGAGCTGTGCAGTGGTGGAGGGCAGACCAGGAGGCATGTTGTTCAGTTGGTTCTTTGCCAGGTTGATCTGAACGAGATTACTAAGGCCTTTGAGGCTGAGCTCAGTAACTGCATCATCCTGCAGTTTGTTCCCCTGCAGATCCAGTAGGGTGAGGCGGTCCATCCGAGCAAAGACACCAGCAGGGATCTTTGAGATCTTGTTCCTGGAGAGACGCAGCTCCTCCAGCTTTGGCGGTAGAGGGGAGGGTACAGAGGTCAGCAGGTTGTCGTCCATGTAGAGATGCACCAGACTGGTCATGGCTTTAAGAGCATCCTCCTCCACACCCTCATTTGAGATTTTGTTGCGGCTGAGGTTGATCCACTTAAGCTGGGTGGCATTACGGAGGGCATCGGCCGAAAGCACATCTATGAGGTTGTTTTGCAGGTACAGGTACCAAGTGAAAGGGGGGATCTTGGGGATCCGTTTCAGGCTCCTGTTGTCACAGTAGACCGCGTTGGGAAAGCTTGGAGGACAGCGGCACTCCTTGGGACATGCCTGCAGCTGGGACAGCAGGTGTTCATAAGGCATTTCCTGACAGCTCACTGAGACTGCTAGCAGCAGGACTGCAAAGGCAGTGAAAAACAACTCCATGTTGAAGCTCAGCCTATGGAAACATAAAGATACACAACAGAGAGACAAGCATTAGTCAATGGATCGAGCCACTAGTTCCTCAGGCATTGATTATGGCTGGTCCTAGATTAAATTATAGCCTACTATAAATGGGGTTTGTCAATTTACTTTTTAAAGATAGGACTGGGGTTGGGAAAATGGTCACTGATCGTTCAAGGTGAGCATTTTTGGGGTCTAATGCAGGACTGATTTGGTTAATTAAATTACAGACATAATCATCTGTTCTTCTTTGTACCTATGATGTTTTAGGAAAGTAATTGCTCTGGGTTTAACAAAATCTTTGGTCAATTAAAACTTGTACCCATGTGTTCTCATTGAATGTGTCATAATTAGATTTCAGGTAAAGGACATAGGGATGCCATTGTTCGCACGGCTTACATCCTTTCAGAATAGTACCAACGGCGACCTGATCTAAACTCGCTGAAGAAGAATTGATCCCTTAATGTTCTTCCAGCTTCCTGCAGTGAACTAATCCTCTTAAATGCAGGATGCATTGTCGGGTCAACTTTAACTGACTTAAGAGTGACATCATGAGTACCTCTTCGGACGGTGGTGACATCAGAGCTGGCAGCAAATCACATGAGTAAGTCAAGTAAAGTCAGTTAGCATGTTGAGGCAGATTCAGAAACAGTTTCAAGACACTCTACCACCAGACCATTTTACATGCTCAGTCTAAATAGTGCACGTTAAACAGAATTCATGAAAGCATCATTCATCTGGACTGAGGACTGTGTAGATGCTGTTTTTTTCCAAGAGCGTGCAACATAGACCTTCATATGACTTTGTGCAAACTGATCCCATTCTTCACTGTAACGAGCTTACATAATAGTTGAATGGACAATTGTTGAATTAGAAGCATGGGAGATCTCTCTCCAAACAAACTACAGTCCTGGTCAGGGCTCAAGTCATGGGCCTCCAAGTGCAAAAATCTGATACTTATCTTCACATCCCTGGTGAGACACTGGAATGGACCCAGGGTTCAGGCACAATAGACGTGTACATATCCATGACTAACTGTTTCAGTGCATGCCCAAGTACATTTGAGTCAGCTTCTGGCACCACTGCATCCACTTTGTCAAACTAACACTAATTCCATCCATGTGATCAGCTCGCTCTGTTTTCTTTGTGTGCATACTTTGTTATGTAGAAAAGAGGAAAAGGCATGTGCCTGTTCAAAATACTTGTCTGCCCAAAAACAAGGGACATTAAAAGAGCAAACAAGAGTGAATGATCTAACAATCTCTGCATTACTTTTAGGATATTGCAGCATATCCACCTATCCATCACATGGTAGTGGTTTACATACTTGGATGCTGAACTTCTACCACCCGTATGGAGTTCATCAGACACATTTTCTGAGTGATAGGAGATAAAAAGAGAACATCTGGACACCTGGTAAAGATGTCAGTTTGAGCCAACACCACCTGCTTCACAGTCCTTTGCAAGAGCCTGCCAAAGACAGCTCCAAACTGACCAGACAGTCCTAATGCTAGAGAGCATGTCCATGCAGATCCAGTGTAATAAGTAACTGATAACTGAATACCCTTCATCAAAGCATGATAAGATTGACTGTTTCAAAGGAAAGTGTAGATAATGCACTGTTTAAGATGGAAACTCAGAATAACCCAAAGATCAAAATCACACCTTTAAAAACATCAACATCTACAAAGATCTTCTGGAGAGCAGAAATTTCCCATTCAAATCAGCACACTAGACATCATACCGATGCGTATTCCAGTCCTACCTTTGTCCCGTTTAGGTTCTCCTCAAGACCTGATGTTTGCAATGATGTTCCAGCACTGGGCTCCCCTATTCATCTCTGCTCGTATTTGTAGTGTTGGTAGCCCTGAATGATCCCTTTACAGACACACACACTAGACACCTTCTCAGCCAATCATAGCCTCTCGAGATCAAGGGTCATAATCCCGTGATGCTGGATTGTGTCTAAGCTGGCGTGTCAGGGTGGCACCAGAGGACTTGGGCTGTGGCCCAGTTATAATGAGGCCATGCGCCTCCACACTCCACCACACCCTTCATCCTCCTCTTTACCCTTACGCCGCCACCTGTTGCTTGTTTTCATCTCCTGTACAAACATGTGTCTCGGTCACATATTAGGGGACACGAAAGGAATCTTTGGGCGTCTCGGAATACAGCCTGTGACCCCATTCTATCCCAGTCAATAAGGACAAGGCATTATCACATAAACAAAACAGCAAAGTTTCATCTTGCTAATTGAACCCATTGCACATTATTGAGATCTGTGAGTGTGGAAAACCTTTTAGTTTAAACCTCCATATAATATAATGGTTCTAGATGAATTGTATCTGAGCCAAGAGCCATTTAGGAACCATTTAGGGTAAAAAAAATATCTTTGATGTGACCATGATATCATTATAATTTGTCATCTTGGGCTACCTTGTGCTGATTGTTTTGGTCAAGAGTTTTCTGTGTTGTCCAACCTCTCATAAACATTCCCATCACTGCTGTTCAGCATTTATAACAACTAGTTTCGTCCCATCAGCCTGTAAAGCAGTGGGACTACTCTGACCCATGATGGAACAGTGTGATAGATGACTCTTTGTAAATCTTATTTTGTCACTGGATTGTTCTCATTTCCTTTTATGCCACCTAAACAAGGCCTTGTTAATCCAATATATCTGACTTCTAAGATCCTGAGGAGGATCCTAATCCATGATTACCCACGATCTAAAGCCATTATCCATCATCCAGTGTCTAGGATGGTGCTGCTAGACCACAGAGCTGGAGGATGGTGTAACCAGAAAGGGTAACAGTGTAATGGTGTAAACACCCACCTAATCTTACAGAGCGATCTAAAGCCCTTTATCAACAGGAAGTCTAAAAGAACACATCCAAACTCTGTGTCTTCACCGCAAACATAAAGGTGCAGCTTAAGTCCTTTCAGAGCAATAAAGCCCATGAACATCAATATTTACTGGGGAATTACATTTTCTGTCAGAGTTGCTTTAAGTTGGATTAAAGCTGTTGGAGTAGGAATACACCCAAAAGAGGAGGGGCTAATTTTATCACTGTTTCTGATACACTGGCCTTTTTTGTCTCTCAAATTTTCTCTGAAGTTAATTTTTTGTTCGTTTCATGCAGTTTAATACTTTTAAGCTGGCTCCATTTCTCCATTCTGATTGGTCATGACAATGGACACATGTTTACCAATATATAAGATCCTAGTATTTAATGATTTTTTCAGAGAAGCTATAAAATGTACATTTATAAACTGATTTAAAGTTTAAAAACTAAATTTTGCTATAAATAGTTTTTAAAATTCTACTTTAATTTCTGTTACTTTTGGAGAAATATGGACTGTTATCACAGCAGGTGGTTCCCATCCTTCTCACGTCACCCCTCATTGCTCTCTAGCTGCTCAACATAGAGTCTCAGTGCTTCTAAATGTAAAGCCGATAGTATCCAAGTTCACAGATATGGGGAAAATGCATTAATTTAAAAAATCCAAATTTGCAGAATAGCCGCTACAGGACCTCCAGAAAAAGGTTACATCCCTTATAAATATATCAAGTTTAGGCACTAATGTAAAGACTTCTTGCATTAAAGAATTTCTTGCATTTTAATTCAGCTGAATTGATCTCCATTATACTACTGAATTGTATTGATCTCCAATATACTGCTCTAGTTTTATCTAACTTAAATAAACTTAGTTATGGCTGAAACTGTTGGTTCCCCATTTTAGACAACAGATACAGTGTTCCATTGTAGCATAGCAGATGTTTTCTCAAAAGTAGACCTTCAGAGAGATTCTGTGCTGAAGTGATTCACACACAGCTAGTTTCAGCAAGGCGTGGTTAGATGGGCCTCCACAATGGAATCCACATCTGTTTGGAGTAACACTCTCATGCACAGATGTTTTTGCACCATGGGTATCAGCTTCTAACCTCTAGCAAAAAAAAGAAAGAAAGAAAGAAAAAAGTGTGCGTGCTTAAAATTTGAATCTAGGCTAAACCCCCCAAACCCCCAAGAAGTGGATTCATATGCCATTTTAGAATAACATTATTGTGGCTTTGAGGGATGAGGTTATGAAAGAAGAAAGAAACAATTTAACTCAGAAAGTTTAGGAAAAACAGTGTGGATTTCCGATTACTGTAGTGAAACATTTCATTTAAGGCATCACTAAGCCGAAAGGCTTAAAAAGCTTTTTGCGTATTTTCTCATTTTTCGACACAGCAGTGACAAAAGTCTGTTCAGATGAGCCCTGAGTTTTGTATGTACCATCTAAAAGGAACCACATGCCCCAAAAAACCCTGATCAGATTCATTTCCTGAACGAGACTTTGTGCCTTGGCCAGTTATGGTAATAACATGTGGTTCTGTGCTAGCTCAGCTCTTGGATCAGCTCTGTTCGGCAGCTGTGGTGGAGTGCAAATTTCCTTTGCTTTGCTCTCATCTCTTCCTCTCTTTCATTAAGGAACCTGAGCTTAAAGAATGACCAGCTTCAAAACTCCACCGCCTCTCATTGCCACTGCGAGTCTGTCCTATACAAGTGAAACAAGAAGCTTCCCACATCTAATGCTCCCAATTCCACAGCCAGATTACTGATCATGTAAAGCTGGAGAAGATGAATGTTACACTTCTCTCTGTTCATTATAATCGATGATCCCATGCACAAAAGGTCCTCCAGCATTTTGATGTTGTTCAAACATTATTGGCTCCATCTGCAATTAGAAACAAAAGCACCCAAAGTTCTCAGACACTCTTACAAATGGCTCCGAAATGGTTCTTGGCTTGTACAGAAAAATCATGTGGAGGCTTGGTACGACCTTACAATAAGACTACCCTTACAAAGGGTTTATAAATGATTTATAAACAGGTTGTTAATTAATTTATAAATCATTAATAAGCGGCTATAAATAAGTTATAACCATTGTTATACATTGATGGAGGCTCACTGTTTGGTAAGATCTGGTGTTTAATGATAGTAACATGTTAACAAATACCTGATGCGGTTTAACATTCTGCCTGAGAGAGAGACAAGATAAGCTCAGTAACTTCCAAGAGCTGAGATCTTCTAAATAGTGAGCCTGCATCTATATATGACAACTGTTATTAATGATTTATAAACTGTCTACAACCTAATTAACAACCTGATTAGAAATCATTTATAATCCCTTTATAAGGGTAGTCTTACTGTAAAGTGGTATCAGAGGCTCTAAAAAAGGTTTCTCATATTCAAAGATCCCATTTACAAAAATGCTTCTTTAAAGGTTTCTTGAGGGACCGGAGGTAGATCTTTCCACCAAACCTCTTTACAGATGTTTCCATCTTCACCGTTGCAGCCCCTCCCAAAAGACATCCTTAAAGCCAAATTTGCTGATTTGAATTGAAAGTCAAAATGAGGAAGAAAAATACATTACCTGGTTCCTTCAGGTACAGAGCTCAGGACAGGTGGAGGTGCTGGGACAGGTCCTCCGTTCTTGATGTTCCTGCTCCTGGTCCACTCTGCTCTCTCCCAACCTCTCTCTGTCCCATCCATGCATAAGAAGCCTCAGCCTTAATACATTTGTATTAATGTTAGTGCTGTTCCCTCAAGGCTGTACCCTTGACAGCTGGCCGAACTAAAAGAAGGGGGTGTGTGAGAATATGTGTTTTGTGAGTGTGTGTTTGTGTGCGAGATGGAGATGTGTGTGAATTTGCCTCCTCTGGAGCGTGCCCGGGCTACTGATTGCCAGCACAGCACTTTTTTTCCACCCTCCTGCTGTTTGTGGTAGAAAACGTGGAGGAGGTGGTGTGGAGATGGAGGAGAATAGAGGAGGGGAGTGGGGCCAGACTGCTGCAGGAGTTCCCTTAAGAGTCACAGGTGGTTTAGAGACATTTAACCCTTGCTCCACTGCATCCCTGCAGTTGAACGCTCCACTTAAACAGGCCAGAGGGCAGATCTGTCAGTTTGTCCATGTATGGCTGTGGGTGGCGTACGGGCATTGCACCGACATGTCAGGCTGAAAAATGCAGAGTAAAAAGAGAGAAGGCTTAAAGGACTTGGGGGTGCAGCCTTTTCCAGTCTTCCCAGTATCTCTAAACAGGGTCCTGGTTAGAGCTGAGTGGTTCCACAAGAGGGTAGACTGACTGAGAAGGTAGTGGATGTGTTTCATTTTCTTCACTCAGTGAAAGTGAAGATAAGATAAGATAAGATAAGATAAGATAAGATAAGATAACCCTTTATTAAGTATAGTAAAGTGGGGCGGCTGGTGGCCTGGTGGTTAGGGGAGTGGCCCATGTAATCCGAGGATCGTGGGCTCAAATCCCAGGACTGTCAGGGGCCCACTGAGGTACACTTGAGCAAGGTACCATCCACACACACTGCTACTCGTACGCTGGGTCGCTGGCTGCCCACTGCTTCACTCAGGTGAATGGGTTAAATGCAGAGAAAGAATTTCACGTTGTTCACACTGTGTGCTGTGGTGTGTTCATGCTTGACAATAAGGGATACTTTACTTTACTTATTTACTAATTAGTCCCACGAGGGAAATTTGCAAGAAAACAGTCTAACCACTCTGAACACGTTTCCTTCACCCCACTCTGAAACAGCAGGAACGATCGTCAGTAATGGAAAGCAGATGATGTTGCTCATTTCTTTCCATCTGATTCACACTCAGAAGTATCTCAGTTCATCATTGTGGTTACAGAGATGTAACACTTTCAAATCAAATTTCCAAGTTAGTAACTATAGATGATCCCTGAAAGTATAGTCCATTTACAAGAGAGGTAAACAGGCCACATGGAGAGTCACAAATCATCTTCACAGGTCACACACTGGAAAAACAATGAATTTACTTGATCTAGGTGATTAGAACAGTTTTGTCTTTCTGTTTATGAAATGAAGGGGCTGCAAGATGCATACAAGGGTCATTGGCACAGGCCACAAGAATATCCAGGGGCTGTCCATCTTTCCAGCTAGACTAGTAAAAAAGTTGAGGCTCGAGACAGAATACATGTTAACATCTGTGATCTGAGCTCTAAGAAGTACAAAAATGTCAAAACAAGTCCACATACAGCTACTGGTGGTGTATTGTTTTGACTATCGTTCAAAATAGTACCAACATAAAAGTGGCAGACACCAAGAGACTCAATACACTGATTAGGACAGCAGATCAGTCGTGTATGAGGAACTTTACAACTTAGAAACTGTGGCTGAAAGGAGAACATTGTCTAGACTTCAGTCCATCATGGACTGTGCTGATCACCCACTCCACAGTGTGGCAGCTGAACTGAGAAGCACTTTCAGCCACAGACTCACCAGCATAAAGTCATAATAAAATTTATCATAATAAAATTTAATTGATCTGGGAGGAAATTGCTAATATTATGACCACACACACACACATATATATCTGTGTGTGTGTGTGTGTGTGTGTGTGTGTAGTCATAATATTAGCAATTTCCTCCAAGATCAATTAAATTTTATGATGATTTTAGATTCTGAATCTGACTAGTAATGTCTTGACCATTTTGATTCTTGATTGGTTCTTTTGGAGCTCTTGTTTTGCATAATCTAATCCAAATAATTTGCCGCTCTACTGTGTCTGCACACAATAATACTGAATTCATGCACCATGCAGCCACATGTCTCAATAGGGTAAGCTGACAGAGTGCTGAACTTTGAATGAACAGACAGAAATTAAAGCTTTAAAGCTTCAAAAGAGATTGTTGCTCTTGTTGCTATGGACTAGAGACAAACTACTCTTCACTCAGACTCCAACAAAAACTACCACTACTGACTCTAACTGTTCCTCCTCACACTGACTCCAACAAAATTACCTCTACTGACTCTAACTGTTCC
>JBBPCZ010000136.1:31634723-31644723 GCA_037974445.1 Brycinus macrolepidotus | reverse complement strand
ATGTTTCCGATAAAGTGGCCAATAAGTTATGTACAAGGTAGGTGAACATAAAAGGCCCATGGAAATTTTCCTCACTTTTTTGAAATAAAAGTTCAATTTAGTGTGCAAAAGATGTCAAACCACACCATTTATTTCTAATGTGGCAAATATTCTGCAAGAAAAGCCCATTTTATATTCAGCACTTTTGTGATTTCATAAAAATCAACATATTTGCCTATATTTGCCTTTTCAGCCTACAGCAGTTTACAGTGTTTCAGTCCTGGCATCTTTTTTGAATAGGAGCAGTATAGGACAGCCAATCAGAAAGAGGTCATTTGCATATATAAGTCTGTGGGACTTTTTTCTACATAAAACCATATGGGTGGACCTTAAAGGGGGAATAAAATTATATAGAAGAACAATGTATGGATATTGGCCCTGCCAAGTGTATGAAATATATCACCATATATGATTGATGCTCAGCAGTAGTCGTGTCCTTCTCACAGGTCTTTTGTCCATTGGTTATACCGCCTGACACCCTCCTGCAACTTGTGTTGGTCTCCCAGCTCTAACACACTCACTACAATGAATGAATGAATGGCTTTTTAACCCTTGAGTTTTTTAAACAGTTCTACCCATTGTGTAAGCGTTTTTGTTGTGCACCAGTGTTCCACACTAAAGTTTGACAGTCCGTTACATTGTACTGTGAATTGTTCTTGTATTTGCTCCGGTTGCACCGCCTGACTGCAGAGCAGCTAAACATCTCCTCATCAGTGGGGTGATGTTCACTTTGATGCTGGTGTCACTCGTTTGACTTGTTTGACAGAATGATCACCTTCGTTGTACAACAGTACAAGCTGTGGTTGCTATGGTTACCTTGCCATAGTAGTTATGAATGAATATAGGAGAACATAAATACTTGCTAAAGATAATTTATAAAGGCAAAAACAACAGCTTGTCAGGGGTGTTTGGCTGTGTTGTTTTGGCACGTGTCAGGTGGTTCAATAGTTGCACAAAAAGTAAAGATTTGTTTTACAGCGTCAAAACAGCAAGTGTGTTTCTTGGTTGTGTGTGTTTGTTGGTTGTGTGTTTTTCTGCTCTTGAGTGTCCTGCATGCCACTCCATCCGTCAGTTGGTGCGCCAGCCCGCAGCCCAAGTTTAGTGTGATATAGTTCCTGATGGACTGTCAGATGTATAAAATATAAATATAAACTCTGAGTGTAAAGATGGCGGCGTATCGACTGTAATCCTGAATCTCCATTAACCTGCTGTGTTCATCAGTTAGAAGAGTTAGAATCTTCAGTGTTAACCCTTCCAGATCACACCGGTGTGAAGGTATGCGTTTTATGGAAAGTAGTCAGGTGGCGCAACTGTGTGATGTTACAAGCTGAAGGGTTAAGTAAGTCAAATCAAGTGTACTGGGAGCAGGATAACCACTAAGCTCCAAAGTCCTACGCAATCTACACCCCCCCACTTTTAGTGTTAGGGGTGTAACAATACATCAGAAAATCATGATCGTGGAGAATAAGCTTTCTGTTAATTACGATATTTGCATAGTTTTCTGTTAAACCAGCGCCAATCAACAACCCAGTCCAGCATTTTCACCAAGCCCAGCTCAAGTCTTATTAGTAAATTGAGCCAGAACTGAATACAGCCATCATTTTTGTCCATTCAAATTCAATTCTATTTCATAATGAATTGTTTTCAGTCTTACTTCGCTGAAAATATGTTGAATGTATCGAACCGCTAGGCCTGAATTGTGTATCGAACTGTTTTGTGAGTTGACTGTGTCATTACACATCTGACCTTTAGTATCCAGTATGTGTGTGTTAGTATGTGTGTATGTGTGTGTGTGTGTGTGTGTGTGTGTGTGTGTGTGTGTGTGTGGAAGCCCCCAGAGAGTGTAGGTCTTTGGATTTGACTCTTTATTTGGTTTCGATCATGAGCCCCTTCCTGAGAAAGAGGCCCTCCTTTATTGCTGATATATTAGAGTCTGAACTGCTGCTGTAAGTGCTCGTGCTTTAAGCAAGGAGAGGGAGTTTTTTTTTTATACAGCATTTATGTACAGCTTCTATACATGAGACAATCACTAACACGACGGAGGGGGACATGTTCGCCCACGTCTACCTGCTCCTTCCACTCCACAGAAAAACAAAAGAAGGAAAAAAAAAAGACAATAAAGGAACACACGCATATAACATGACACACCACCCCTTCAGAAAAAGCAAGCGTGCAGGTCTTTGGGAATTGCTTCCATTAAAAAGACAATATAGTTTATTCTATATCTTGAAGAGCTTCGTCCACCTTCAGCTGCATCTTCTATCCTATGTTACATGGCAGTGGGGTTTAGAATGATCAGAGAAAACCAACAAAATAAAAACACATCTGAAGCAAGAGGAGGAACATTACGGCGATGTGACAATTCAGCTTTCTGTTCTGTTCGAATTCGAATAGCTGTGAAAAAGAAAAACAACAACATAAAAAAAAACAACAAAAAAGAAAACATGAGCGCAGCGACAGCATTGTTAACAGTGTGCTGTGAACTCTACTGCTACACAGGCGGTTATCTTTGAGTACACCAAGAAAAACAGCATTTTTTTTCTTTTTTCAAGGCACTCTGGCATGGGTTGACCCTTCGCTGCCCGCTCAGCAGGCTGGACTAGTCGTCTTGAGTTTGGTTTAGGGAATGGCTTGAGTCCCAAAGATCCCGAGAGGCCAGGAGCGGATCTTCTTTACAGAAACGAAACCTTTTTTTTTTTTCTTGTTTTTTCTTTTATCACATTCTGCTAAGTCAAAGGGCTGTTAACATATATGTGCACTTGGTTATTCTAAGTGGTCATGGCTTCTTTTTTATTTAACAACAACAATAATAATAATAATACAAATAATTGGATTATTCTCCTCCACTTATTGGGATTCCAGTAGCGCTATATGGACATACAGGGAAAAGAACGAGGCATGAAAAACCTGGCGGGTTTGACTACATGCATGTTATCTGACTGTTCTTTTGGACTATTTATGAGATTATTGCCCAGCACAATTTGGAAAATGACAGAATTACTTGTTTTGTTTGTTTGCTGGTGTGCCGTTTTTAATGAACCCAGAAGACGTTTGGAGTCAGTTGAGCTATGACATTCGAAATGAGTTACACACTCGAGGTGCTGTTGAGAGGGGGGTGGGGCGAGAACAGTGATCAAGCACTCAGATTGGACGCCCTATTTCTTCCTGTAGTTGCCCAGCTGGATGGCGGAGCGATCAAAGACGCAGCGGAAGGTGATTGGCTGGACCTCCCAGTAAGGAACGGGGTTGCTGAACAGGCTGATGCCGGAATACATGGCCTTCTTCGTGTTGTAGTTCGGGGGGCAGAAATCTTCTGTTCCAACGGCGCCGATCTTGTTGGCGTGGAGATAGATTACCTGGTAACAGTGAAAGACCGCAGTGGTCGTTAAACATCTCGTTAATCCAATTTATCATTTTCACCTTCCATCCAATCACAACATTTCCCTGAGTGCTAAACTCTGAAAAAGCTGAAGACCCTCACGGCTCAGAAGCAAAGCTAGTAAATTAATATGTTGTGCAACAATAAATAACATTACAGCATAATTAAATTAATCAGATTAAACAGGACTGTGCAGCGCTCACATTTGGTGTAAAGATGTTAACGTATGCCATGGTACAGGGTGGTAGTAGCTTAGTGGGGCTTTGAACCCGATGACCACAAAGTTGCAGGTGCAAACCCCCATTTTCTACCATTGTGTCCTTGAGCAAACACTTAACCCTCAGTGTCTCCAGGGGGACTGTCCCTGTAACTAATGACTTTAAGACTGTCCCTGTAACTACTGATTGTAAGTTGCTGTGGATAGCGGCGTCTGCCAAATGCCACTTTACCCTCGTTAAAGGTGGCTAAAAGACCTTATGTGCAAAACAGTCCTCTTTCTGTATAAAGCGTTGCACTGGTTAGCTCGTGTAGTAGCTTTCAGGGCTGTAGTATTCGAGTCTAGTTGTGGACTCGAGACATTTTTTCTATTGTCTCAGACTTGTCTTGGACTCGTTAACATTTGCTCTTGGACTTGTCTCGGTCTTGGCCATTGATCTTGTCCAATATTCTAGTTGGCCTCAACCAAGCAGCCTTTAAAAGATGTATGTTGGTTTTTTATTTCAAGTAACTTATCCTACAAAAACAAAATCATTGACTGAGTGAGATTACTCAGAAAATGAGCACAAGTGTAGTTATTTCACAATCCTTCTAGAGCAGACACTGACATTGTTTGGCTGGTAATCAATCATATGCCTGGCAAAGTTCATCTCTGCATGCTCTTCATTTTCATTTTGGCCACAGACACAATTTGAGTGAGTTTGAGCATTTGGACTTTAACTTCTTTGGACTCTTTGGACTAGTCCTGGTCTTGCACTTGTCTTAGACTCAACAAAGGTAGTCTTGTCTACAGCTCTGGTAACTTTAGAATTAGCTTTAGCTCATTTAAGATGTCCAGTGGTCAAAAGATTAGCCTAGTTTGTTTCTTACTTTCTCTTGTGCTACATGCACATTGTAACACTGACATCTTCATAAAACTTTAGAAGTTTATTTTGAATAAGAAAGTTGGTTCAAATTTACTCTTTAATGTTCTTCTAAACTTTCCTTTGTGCAATAAAAAAGTGCTACGAAAGCTGCCAGGTGGCTGAAAGTTTGACATGAAAACAGCAAGGACTTGTCTGAACTGTAGGTCAAATTGATCCATCCATGCTTGGTGTCCTTACCTACAAACTGTCGCTAAGTTGGACAAGTTCTACAGCAAAAATCCTGTTCAACCCAGTGAGCAACATTTAGAATGGTTAATTCGTTCAAAATTACTTTTATTAAAACCCCTTTCAAAAATGACGGAATCACCACACTTTTCGATGTTCTGGAACTTTGTATCAAATAAACAAATCACAGATAAAATCTAAGTTAACACTTTGTTGGTCCTCCTCAGGCTGGAGGCATGGACTTTGCTAATGAAAAACAATGTTCTCCATCAAGCCGGTTCCAGCCTTCTCCAAAAGATGTAGACAGATCAGTTTTGCAGGATAGCCTAGTCATGGTCCATTTTTTTTAATTCTACCATAAATTTTAACTAGATTTAGATCTGGATTGTCTGCTGATCACGTCATCAAGGTGCCTTTCCTGAAGAAAAATTGTTCTGTGGGGAGATCATCCTGAAAAATGACTTCATCACCAAACCCATTTTCTACTGATGGAAACCAAACCTTGGCTGACTTGGAACAACTAACTTTTGAAACAATCCGTGTGGTGTTTCCTTCTTGAAGGACTTTTAAAATCCTTTCCATTGTTTCAGCCAACAACTCTCCTGGGGGACTGCGTTTCTTTTCAATTAGCTGAGTCCAACAGCTCGTTAAGGTCTGCAAGCACTTGCTTTTAACTGCAGACTCATTTGGATTTTTTGGGTTGTGCCAGTTTTGTTTCAGAAATGCAAGTAAAAAGGAGATTTCACCATTTAGTTCTTCCACATTCAGTGATTCCATCTACAAGTTTTTCCTCTACTTGATTTGGAAAAAATATGCCATTAATTAAAATAATGTAATTAAATTTGTTTGTGGTGTTTGACGAAGGCCAGAAGGTTCAGCTAGTAAACATAAATTGTTTTGTTTCAAATCTGTGATTTGTTTAGTAGATGTGTCAGGTCACTGTTAGGATGGCTTTTTGTTGTGAAATTGAGGTTTTTAAGTATGAACATCTGATTGATGTTCTAAGCAGAACATCCACCAGCTTCGGCTGTTTTAACAGTTCTAGCAAGCCAAGTTAACATTGTAGCTACTTTAGAATGGCTGGAGTTGCCACCAACATTTTCCCAGTCATATTCACCATTTGTATTTACATTACGGCAGAACATTAGTAAATATAAACAAGAGACAACTAAGAAGTATGTTAACATTGTTGGTGACTGTTTCACCAATAGATTTACCAAACTGATTTTATATTACTGAAAATAGTGATGTTGCCAGATATATGAAGTTACAATGAAATTAATAGTCAGAATTCAATTCCTATTTCATAAGTGATCAAATCTCAAAACAGACCTAAAAATGCAAGTAAACACAATAATGAATCTATACAATTTACCACTCATTTGTGAACATAATGTAATAAGTACTGAGTAAAACATTTAACAATACTTTTTGTGAATAACTTGCAGAATAATAATAGTGATATTTAAGTCAACATTATTTAAGTAATTAAGCAAAATTAGCAATATGGCAAAACATAGTAGGGCAAGTGTCCTTTAGTGGATAAATTCTTAATTATTTATTATTATTTGCTTACATTTTAATTATTGTCCCAACATGTGTATAACTTCGTTACTAAACCTGTTTATGTAATACTCAACACATAAGTGATGTGGATAATCAGTTTTACTTAAAATAAGCCCAATCAATGCCAGGCAAATACATTTCACAGAGATGTGAGGCTTTAGTGATTTGTAGATATTTAATATACTGATGTATAATTACAGCTTTTTGGGGCAGCTGGTGGTCTAGTGGTTAGGGCGTTTGCCCTGCGCTCAGGAAGTTATGGGTTCAATTCCCAAGACTGCTAGGCACCTCTGAGGTACCCTTGAGCAAGGTACCGCCCCCACACACTGCTCCCCGGGCGCTGTGTTCCTGGCTGCCCGCTGCTTCACTTGGTGAATGGGTTAAATGCAGAGAAAGAATTTCGTGCTGTTCACACTGTGTGCTGTGGTGTGTTCACGTATGACCAAATTATCACTTCTCAGTTTTATATATATATATATATATATATATGCTGTGTGTTGTAGAAAACTGGTTGGAAAGTTGCGTGTTGGTGAAATATCTCTAGAGGGAAAGTTTTTTGGAAATGAGGGGGATTACATCTGCTGGGGAATAAAAGCTCACCTGGATGTATTTGTGCTCAGGCAGGCCAGCGGGCACACTGGTCAGAGCGTTGTTGTCCAGATGGAGCTCCCTCAGGTGAGGCACCATGGCCAGAGAACCGTTCTCCACAACACTGATCTCATTATGGCTCAGACCCAGCCTATACACACACACACACACACACACACAAATAAAGCTTTGTAACAGGGCAGCTTTCCTTACTGAAGACCAGATGATTCTTTCGTTCCGCTGAGTCAGATACAGAGTCTCTTTTCTCATCCATTTCACTCCTTTATGTGTTTAATCAGGAAAAAGCTGTGCAATGAACCACAGCAGAGCACAAGAGTATAACAGGATAAATACACGAGAGGGTTACGTGATCCAGCCAGTGGAACTGGGCATCACAGACGGAAAATGGGAGTAACACGATTTTTGGCTTTTTCTTCATTCTCCAAAATCAACCCCTGAATCCAAGCTGGATTGCAATTTGAATTTCATGGGATGGAATTGGAAAGACCCCTCTGACCCTAATCGTTTTCATATGAAGTTTACAGTGATCACATCATTAAATTAGACATGTGATTTTATCAGTTCAATACATAATATATATTTATATTTACCAAATACATTTACGTTATGGAAGGCAGAACATTCAGTAAACATAAACAAGATACAACAAGTATGTAAACCTTGCTGGTGACTGTTTCACCAATAGAGTGTTTTGTTTCACCATAAACTTTCAAAGAATACATTCCTAGAAAATTAAAAAATGCAAAATGTAAAAATATTTAGAAACCAAGGAAAAATATATAAAAAAAAAACACTGTAAGGAGAATAAATTAAAAGTTGTTGATATACTCAACTATTCAAAAGTTTGCAACATCACTATACAAAATGATTTTATAAAATACTGATGTTGGAAAATATGTAGGTATTAAAAAACAGTCAGAATTAAAATGAATGTATTATATAACATAAGAAATTTCCAATGGGATCAGTAAAGTTTTCTGATTCTGATTCATCCCACTGCGTCTGATGTGAGAGTGTGATGGAGCTTCCAGTGAATAAAGTGTTCTAGGTACTAACTTGGCCAGGTTCTTGAGGCCTTTCAGGGTCTCGGTAGTGACCTTGGTGATTTTGTTCCCGTCCAGATGAAGCTCTGACAGAGAGCTGGGCAGACCTGGAAGAAAGCAGAACAGCAAGAGGAAAGAAAAGAACATCAACGGTTGATTCAAACTGTTCTAGTAGGAGAATGTCAGTGATGGACTGAAGTGCACTTCAGTCTTAAAGGCCTGGTTCAGGACAAGCTGCTCATTTTTATCCAAACATTGACTATAAACCACACAAGGCCTTGTATTACTCTGAGTTTTCCTAATAACTGCATTGTTACACTTTATAGAATTACAGCTGAGTACAATTGTGTGTACTCTATGTAATGTGTATATACTTCTGTGTAATTACAATTGAGTACAACTGAGAATACTCTATGTAATTACTTGTGTATATACTTATGCGTAATTACATTGAGTACAATGGAGTGTACTCAATGTAATTACTTGGGTAAATACTTATGTGTAATTACATTTGAGTACAATTGAGTGTACTCTATGTAATGTGTATATACTTATATGTATTTACCATTTAGTACAATAGAGTGTACTCTATGTCATTTCTTGTGTAAAAACTTATGTGTAATTACGGTTGAGTACTATTGAGTGTACGCTATGTAATGACGTGTGTATATACTGATGTATAATTATTTAAGCCTCACTACTTTAATCCTGCTGTAAAAGTAAACACATCTCCAGTAGTTCTGTTGTTGCATGCAGTGTAAATGTGCTACAACACAGGTAACAGTTATTATTAGGTATTAATATTAATAAAATACAGTACCTTTTATTTATATATGACACTGACTATCTTCACATACGCTCTCAGAGTTTCTGTATTTTCATAGATGCATATTTATATTGAATTGCTGCTGATCATGTGCACATATAAAGAACACAGTTACATTCCAGTCTTCTCTTCACTGCTGATGCAACATTCTCACAATTTCTGGATGTTAAAAATTACCCTTGTACTAAATTGCACACTTCTAGTTTAGAGTTTATATTTATAGTTTATTTATATATGTGTGTTCTAGGTGTCTTCTTGTACCCTGTAAAATCTGGAACCTACTCGTCTCACTGTTTACATGTTTATAGCTCACATGATAATAAAATTCACTTTGACTTTGACTTTTGACTTGACTTTTGACATGTTTGATGATGAAACTGTTCATGCAGAAATCTGAAATCTGCCTGCCGTGTTGTGCCATTTACCTTTGGGGATGGAGGTGATGTTAGTGTCGGCAATGCGGATGTAGGAGACCCTCTTCAGGTCGGCGAAAGCCCCTCCATCCACCCCTGAAGTGGTCAGTGGATTGGAGCCAAGCTCTGAAACAGGTGAAGAGACACTTTATTCATTATTCATGACTCATTCATCATAACATGGTAATAGATTCAAACATATGTTTGTTCTCCAGTATTTCCCACTGGGGTGCCAGCAGTGAATAATCAGAAAGGTTTAGGTTCAGCAATTGGCTGATTTGTGCAGGTGTGTTCCATGCCGAGGGGCTTCAGCAGGGCTGGAATGGGCACTTCACACACGGCTGAACACGTCCAAACGGAAAAAGAAGTTTAACTGCGCCTGGCTGAAGGAATACATATGGATGATGCACTGAAGTGGAAAACTGTATGCGTACAAACATGCACAGGCACACACACCAAAGATTTTACTGCTTACAACAGTCTTTTCTTTGTCTCATCAGAAATAAATCTTCTTATTTGGAGATACTGAAGTCTGCCTAGTTTCTCCTAAACCCCCCTTTAGGAGAAATAAGGAACAAAAGAAAAAATCAACTTAAGACAGAAGTTCTTCCGCTGTTCTCATCGGCTTCTCAGTTTTCTTCTCTTTAACAATCTTATGGATCAAAACTGTCTGACTTTAGTAGTCAAGACTTGAATTTGATCACTGAGACAAATTTCAGGCTCATGTACAAGAGAACCACATTTTCTTCTGGATCTTCTGGTTGATCTGAAGATCTGATGATCTGAGCTGAATAAAGATCAGAGCAGTGAGAGAAAAG
>JBBPCZ010000136.1:31514922-31531418 GCA_037974445.1 Brycinus macrolepidotus | reverse complement strand
AAGTCCTTCAGGAAGCCTGGAGAACTGTTCCTCAAGACCACATTAACATACAAGAAAGTCTGGATCTCTGGAAGCAAAATATGAAGGAAGGGGGGGGGGGGTCAAGATTTTTGCACAGTACTGTATTAATAATTATTTCATGATTACACACACAAACCCATACGCACAATTTAGACATTCTAAATACGTCTTTGTCAGAAAGCTGTACAGCTAACCTAATAAATCTTTATTTTGTCTATTCAGCCGATAACGTATTCACCTTTATTTTGTAATGAGGTTTATTCTGTTGTCTGTGGGAAAACCACTTACCACAAGTTCACACCAGCTGGTGACTGAGCAACAGGCAATTCGTAGCTGCAGTTCAGCAACAAGTGATAAATCGAGTTAAGAATCTCTGGTTGACACTTTCTTAACTTCATGCCAATAAACTATGACAAACTTGGCTCAAACAAATCCCTCAGTCCAGGCGCAGACACGGGGGTCCGTAGACACAAGGTCCTTGGCCTCTACTCTCTGAACTTTTTGTTCCATTTCACACAGAAACTTCTAAACTTGTATCTTTGGTTCAAATTTGATGGGTTTTAGCCACGAAAGCATAAGTGAGGTCAGGTACTGATGTTAGATGATCCTTTTTGGATCACAAATGCCAGTCCAACTAAAGCCAAAGATACTGGATGGAAATTCATCGCTCCAGAGAACCCATGTCTGTTGTTCCACAGATCAATGCTGGTGGGCTTTATACCCCTCTACCTGACGCTTGGCATTGGGCATGGTGGCCTTAGGTTCATGTGCAGCTGTTCCAGCAGTATCTTACCCAAACTTACTTGGCTGTTGAGGCCTAGCACTATATCAGTCTTTGAATAAAGTTGTGGTGAGAGATTGTTACTTTAGTGTCCAAGTTCTAGCAACAAATTCCATTGTTAGCTTTATCACAACATACAGTGTTACACCATATCTCAAATGACACATTTGTAATAAAAGTAACACCACCACACAATGTAAAATATGCCGTATCCCAAAAGAACAGCTGCATTAGTCTATTAGTAACAAGCAATTACAAGTTGCGCTGTAGAACAACCAGCCACTGCAAACCAAGTACAGATTTCTACTCACAGCGACTAAGTTACCGGAGCACAGTTGCACACCCTACCCACTCCCCCTGCTGGCCTGTGCTCCCACTGCACTTAGTAATTGCGTCCCAAGCGCACTTACATCCTCACAGCCTTACTGTGTCATTCTTTTGGTAACCTAGTGGGTAAAACACTTGCCTGTGAACCCGATGACCACAAACCCCCCTACTTTCTACCACTGTGTCCTTGAGCAAGACACTTAACCCTCAGTGTCTCCAGGGGGACTGTTCCTGTAACTAATGACTGTAAGACTGTCCCTGTGACTAATGACCGTAAGACTGTCCCTGTAACTAATGATTGTAATTTGCTCTGGATAAGGGCGTCTGCCAAATGCCACTTTACCTTTACCTTTTGGTTTGGTGAGCTACCAGATTTACAGAGTGCATCCCATACCTTCAGATACTGAACCACCAGTGATTTCAGCTCCTCACAACGTCCTTCAGTGGCTCTTTGGTCCACAAGTGTGAAGGCAGTCACTAATTTTACTAAATATCTTGGACTTCTTATGTGATGTGTCCAGCAGTTCTTGTATTCTCGTCTCCCAACTTTCCAGCAGACACTGCACCTCTGTAGACCAGAGTCTCCCTTTGTCTCCAGGTTTGTAAAATGGAACAATCAGATTCAAGTTCTGTGCTCAGTAAGTGATCACATTAGATGCAAACCATGCCCGAGTCCAAATGAACCCTGCTTGGGCCCAGTTCCTCAAACGATCACACAAATTAAACAAACTGGACTTTGAGGGTCAAATGTGCTCGGGCCTAGTGTTAGTAGCCCCTTACTCTTGATCAAATATTAACACAAATAAAGAGAAGAACTGACCTATAGCTTCATCTAAACCAACCAACTACACAATGCACTAGGGTTGTTCGGTCTCAAGCAGGTAAACTTCCACATCAATCTTGCCACCATTCCTCCATCCACCTTTAATTACTGTTCACAAAAGTGTAGATGTGTAATAGACATAGGTCTTAACTTTTTTGGAACTGAGAATCAGGAAAACTACTGTGTGGAAAAGACTCTAGGAATCAACACTATGGACCCCCATCACTATTGATGTCCAAATCACTCTCAGTCAACTCTCAGCTCTCAACTAGGGTCTTCAAGTCAAACAATTCTCACGATGATCAGTGCTCATTGAGGGCTGTGAGGGTTGTTTCAGGAAAAAAATGTCAAGGATAAATGTATACCACATTTAGCATGAAACAATCTCAACCAAACAGCCTCCACAATGACGGAGTGTAGCTTTAAGGAAAAGGAGCGAGAGCTAATTACAAATGATTTAGGAATCACGTTGCTCCTTCTGGCCCAACGCGCTGCCAAGTCCCGGGAGCTAGAGCAGGTCAAGGGGACCACTTGGCAGATTCCCTTTCTGTCAAGGTGCTTTCCTGATGATGGATTATCTGTGGTCACACTTGTGAGGGAGTACGATCTACCACGGATACTCGAGATTAGCCTGCCTAGTTACTATTAAGTTCTTTTCTCGAGTCCAAACACGAAAAGACCACCCTTCAGCGCTGACCATAAAACATGGCTGCTGGGAAAGAATCCTTTTGTGCGGTGAGGTCATATGTTTCCCATGTAAGCAAGGTTGAATCAGACAAGTTGTGCCGTATTTTTACATGGACAATTCTCAGTGAGAAAGACAAAGGAGTGTAGAGAGAGAGAAAGAGAAAGAGAAAGAGAAAGAGAAAGAGTGTGCTTTGGGGTCAAAAAATGAGTGTAATATATGAGAGGAGTGCAGAAGCACACACATCCACTTACACAAACCGAAACTCAAATGCTTAATCGTTTCTCGTATCTCATCTTCCTCCAGTCCGCAAATCCTTCTGCAAAACCACGGCTTGGATCTAAATCTGCCCAGTTCAAAACAAATGTGTGTTGCCATAGCGTTAAGATAACCAATGCGGGTTCCAGTGCAGTTCGTGTAGCTCACATTTTGCCCACAAATCCCAGACGCTTATCGTTGTGCCACAGAACATAAGCGTTTCCTTTCCCTAATGCCATGGACTTCATTAGCTTGGCACCGCAGCTTCTGGGAGAGGTCAGGGAGTGCGCTGTTCCTTCAGGGATACCCGGAAAAGTGAGCAGCGTGTTATCTTGCACTGTTCTTCTCCAGGCACGGTAGCCGAATACGGGTGGCGAGGTCTTGCTGACACTGTAGGTCCACTGTCAAAGAGTTGTTTCATCTTATCCTGGTCTTACTCCTCAAAAGGATCCAGCTAATGCAAAAGAGCCGCTCATGAAAAGAAAACTAATCTTCTGGACTCTGCTATATTGTGCTAGCTCTAATTTGGCTTTCTTTATCTTTTTTTCTGAAAGAGGGTGTGCACCCACACCTTACGTGACATGTAGGATTAGGCCTGCCGTGCTCTTCCAAGGTTCAAACCCAGCTAGAGTGCCTTTGATCCTTAAGGTTTATTAATATGTTTAAGCCACCGGGATTTAGAACAATCTCTCGAGCAACTTTTGAACTTCTGAAGTGTCTGCTTTGTTGGCCTGTCGGTACACATCTGTAGATACAAGGCTTTATACCGATCTTCAAAAGGTCACACAAGGCATTGTTCTGAGGTACAAACACCTCCAACTCAACAGGGTTGCCTGTGGCCATGCCACCACTAGATGGCAATCTTTGGTCAAAATCATCCCAGGGCCTCAGTATTGATCACGGGCAGAAATTTAGGGTTTCACATTTCTGTGATTTCCTGGCTCTGCTGCAGTTTGTCCTTTGGAAGAACGTTCAGAGTGTGTGTGAGAGAGCAAGAGCAAACATGTGGCAGCGGCTGACGTCGAGTTCTCAGGCACAGCTGTTCCAGCCTTGACTGGGTCCAGCGCTCCAAACCGATCTCCTCACACCACATCGGACTTGTTCAAACAAAGCCAGAGGGCCGGAGCGCGGTAGCATGTTATGCTTGTGGATGGCGGTTTGCTCCTCACGCCAAGAAACATAGAGGGCTGTCTAAAGAGCTTGAAAGAGTAGAGGTCCCTTTTCCCCCCTCACCTTCTTTGTACGCGGCCGTCTCGGTCACAGAGCAACACCCACATCCATTTATGCATTAAGGGAGCACAATACGTCCCAGTGTTAGCACCTAAAAAGTGCATGTCATGCTGATTCAGTAAAAAAATATCATGATCCTCATAAAGGCAATCACAATAATGGAAAATAGCTAATTAATATACACAGACGAGACTTCATCTGGTTCATCTACCCTGTAACTACACGCATTGTGCAGTTTACCAGCTCTACTGACAATACAGGCGCATTTTGTAGTTTACAGATACAGACTGTATTCCATCTGTTTCATCATCTGTTCGCACCCCTTTTACATCCCTTCGTCAATGGTCAGGACCCCTACAGGACCCCCAGTGAGCAGGTATTGTTCAGGTCGTGGATCATCTCAGCACTACAACATGGATATGGTAGCACAACACACAAACACTCTGGTCACAAAGGCGAGGCGGCGTCTTTGAGACTTGATACGGCTTAGGAGGTTCAGGGTCTCTCCTGCAATCATAAAACCTTCTATACAGCTGCTGTCGAGAGCATCTTGACCATTAGGACCACTTCATGGTTTGGGAATTGCTCTTTCCAGGACCGCAAAGCCCTGTTGCAAGTGAACAGTCCAGCAGAGCGCTGCACCGGATCTGCTCTGCCCTCCCTGCAGAACATCAAATAAACGACCCTGCACATGTAAAGTCCATGATAGTTCAAAATCCTTATATTGATCGCTTTTGATGGTATGGTTTGTTTTGTCCACTTCAAAATAAATGATGTATAGTTAATATTACCATAATAGTATTGCAATACTACATTTCTGCTACATCGCTCAGTTCTAGCTACATCTATTAGTTAGTATTTTAGTATTTTATTTTAGTATTTATTATTTATTTTTTCCTCTTAAGCATTCAAGGCAACTAATTCAGGTTCATTACAGAACAGCAATACAGACCCTGATCCTTCACTCTCCATCAGAGGACACACACCCATGGGTAGGGGCCGATCCTGGTCCATGCAGCATGCCTCTGTGGGGGCAAACATCTGTAGAGCAGGTTGTTCTGTTCCTCCCGTTCTGAACAGACCGCTGGCACCAACCACCTCTTGCTGTTTGGTGACCTGGGGCTCACCCCTGTGCTGGCTTGACAGGACACACAAGAGTACAGCTCTTCACAGAAACAGAAGAAGAGAAAAACAAAAACACATGCAAGAGTGTGCACTCACACACCAAAAAGAAAAATAAATTTACAGAAACTTTGTTTCACCACCGTTTGTGTGGGTGTTGACCCAGAGTGGAAGACACATGAACATGAATGCACCTTAGTACTTGAAAAATGAGACTTTATTAGAAGAGTTACAAAAATAGACACATTCTTCATATGACAGGAATCACCCAGCTCACATCTCCGTCATCCAGAAACTGAGCTTTCGGTCTCCACCAATCACACACAGCGGGAGGTTCCTGTGCCAGCTAAGACCTGCCCCCACGGAGGACGAGCCAATCATCACAGGCTGCAATGAGATCGTATACGATGACCCATGAGGCGGCACATACTTAAAGTGTTCGGAAAACTTGGATAGCATGCATGCGGATGTCAACAAAAAGCAATCTCAGCTTCACTTACCTGAGGGTGACCGAGGTGATGCACCAGTAACTGACTGTTGATCTTTCCTGGGCAGCCAGTAGTGGAGAAAAGGTTTTCATTTGCCCTCGACCACCTGAAACAGTAAGAAGAACAGTCATCTTCCTCGGTGCAGCAGATTAGGATGGGGATACATTTAACAAAATGCCGTTTACCTGAACAGTCGTGCCTTGTCCAAATGGGCTGGCCTCTTCTCCTGAGGATAACTGTCAGCAAAACACAAGACTTTGACTAAACATTTGCATACACTACTGTGCAAAAGCCTTGAACCACCACTGGTCTGGAAAGGGTTAACATACTCACTCAAGGAAAGTGGTTTTGGCTCTGCAGGAAATCATTTGCAGTACTGTGCAAAAGTCTCGGGCCAACCCTCATTTCTTCATATTTTGCTTCCAAAGTGCGAGACTTTCTCATAATGTAGTCTTGAGGAACAGTTCTCCAGGCTTCCTGAAGGGCTTTCTAAGCCTCTCGTTTTCAGTCCAGTCCCTGAACCTGACCAGTTTCAGAGGAATGTTTCTGCTTGTTAAGCCACACAGTGACCTAGAGATTGAGTCATTCAGGCCTGAACCAGTGAAGAAACGGATGCAGATGATTCCAGATGATCAGGCGGCGATCAGTATACTGGTGGTGCTGAATGCTGAGTGGTTGGATCTCCTTTATCTAGGCTCCTTGTATCTCTAGGCACTTTGCAGCCTGTCGCAGTAAAACATTTGCTCTTGTTTCTTTCATTTAATCTACTCAGTATGACAAAGATCAAACAGTTTGACAGGCATAAAACAGTATCTTTGAAGCAACAAGATGATTCAAAGGATAATATAAAGAAATGAGGGGTGGCTCAAGACTTTAGCACAGTACTGTCCCCACCTACATGACTCTGTAATAACCCGTACTGCATGTTACAACTTTATCTTTCTTTCTGAACCAGAAAGAAAACCAGGTAAGGTGTAATGAATATGTGCTTAATTCTATTATCGCCAGTGTTGAGTTTAGTCATTCTGAAATGGTCAAAGCCAATGTAAAATGACATTTTACCAGTCCAGTCCTCCTGAGCTATGGAATCATTAAAATGCTTGATATAGGCTAAAAGACCAAACCAAAAGTATGTTCTTACCTAGAACGAGTAATGTCCCAGATCACCCAATCGCTGCCCACCACCGCGCCCACCTTAATGGTGTTGGTGAGGCACCAGTCAGCAGACATCAGAGGCATCTGTCCACTGTCCAGAGACAGGATGGCTTGGTGGGAAACCAGGTCATAGAAACGAATGGTGCCTTTCTTCTCGGCCACCATGAGCTGGAAAAAACCAAGAGAAATGGCTCAGATCTCTTCACATTTCAGACAACATGGTGTTCTACATTTATTAGTGTGGCTGTAAAGCCTGCAGTGTACGTTCATAATTGCCTCTTTAAAATGAAGAGGTGGTTCATGCAAGATTTGAACATTCCCTTTCATTTAAGGAAGTATCTGAACATAAAAGCACCCTTTTATGTTCAAGCAACTTTTTGCATATTTTAATTTTAACTTTTATTTTCCTGATGAGCTGCAGGAAGAGACTCATCAGTAACTTTCTCCTGAACACCAAGAACAAGAGATCCACTCTTTGGCTGAGCATAAACTGGGTACCACAATACTGGGGCTGGGGGTGGGTATCATTCAAAATGTGATACTGATATAATTGCTCATGTCTCGAATTGTTTACTCTTTCAAAAGCAAAAAAAAAAATCTAAATAAAAGCCATAAACAGCCTCAGAGCTTTTGCTGGGGCTACACTGGACCTACTTTCTGGACCAATGTCATCTATAACAAGGATTATATGGGCACTGTATCTGCTTGTGAACTTTTTGGACTGGATTTTTACACTAGCGCTGACTATCCTGGCACATTTGGCCTTCACATCTTCAACAGCTTTCCAGGCACTACCTTACTTCATTGGTTTATCTCATTCTCATGCTAGCCTGCTCATCCTGCACCTCTCCACATGAGTGAGGCCCTCTTGTTTAACTCTGTTTGCCAGTTTTGCCTGGTCCTGAACTACTGGTAGGTGTGGGGTTGGCTAACGCAGGGTTCTGGCTAACGCAGGGTTCTGGCTAACGCAGTACAGTCAGGTGGTTTGGCAGTTTTGTTTCGTGGTTCTGGTAGCTTTCAAAGCTAAGCAGCCATGCAACCTGCTCTTGAAGTAACCTGAGTGATCGCCATCTGGCTGGCTAAAACCATGTGGTTCTATCTTTTTTTTGTCCAAGCTTCTTGGGAACTCACCTTAAACACCTCCTCTGGGTGCCAGCACACACTGACCCCTGGAGACCACAGTCGAAATGAGACGGTTTCATTGCCTTCCAGGTCCCAAACTCTGCAATAAGGTAAAAGGCCACACGAACATCAGTTTACAAGGTTAACCTGACATCTGAATTTTCATCAGAGAGTCATTTCAATGACTTAGGCTTTATGGTGCCACCTTATAATAAGACTACACTTAAATTGGGGTTATAAATGATTTATAATCAGGTTGTTAATTAGGTTGTAGACAGATTATATTTCGTTATTAAGTCAAGTCAAGTCGGTTTTATCGTCATTTCAACCATACACACAGTACACAGTAAGCAGGTATAAACAAGTTATAACAGTTATCAGGCTCACTATTTGACAAAATCTGGTGTTTTAAACGGTAGTAGCATGTTAACAAAGACCTGATGAAGCTGACAGTTTAACATTCTGCCTGAGAAAGAGACAAGATAAACTAAGCAGCCTAATTAACAACCTGATTATAAATCATTTATAAACCCTTTATAAGGGCAGTTTTATTGTAAAGTGGTACCGGTTTTATTTATACATTTCTACACTGACACATGTCTCCATTCTATAGCTTACAGCGGAGGTTAATGGGAGTTTCAAAGTCCAAAAATACCTGCCCGCAAGCTGCCAAGGCTTCAGTTTAGCAAAATAAACTGTCAGAACATCCTCCTAAGTGTATTTATGACTTAAAACATTGATTTGGAAAGCGTGCATGTGGTGGGAGAAGTGATGAGGAAACCGAAAATTCTTTCAGCTTTCTTGGAACCTCTCAAAATGGAGCATAAAATCAAAGCAAGCATTCATTTCATATGCATGCTATCTTAAGACATGAATCACTTAACTGGGAGGATGGCAGTTTGGAAACTGACGTTTTCATGGTTCACTTTTGAAGACAAAAAAGAAAAACCACCACACTTAGATAAAAAACTGTAAACTTAATGAACTGCAAACTCCAAAGGGACTCCATACAAGTACATGGAGGGTTACATGATGTCGAGGTGGGGGAAATAAGGTTCTAGACATCAACCTGTGACATCAAATGAGCGCTGACCAGAAAACAAAAACTGTTTTGGGCAAAATAGGTGTGGTATGACCGCTTAATGAAAAATTCATTGTTTTTCCAAAACAGTGAGTGCCGCAAGGGCAAGAGGTCTCGGTCGCAGAGGAAGCGGGACACGAGCCAAAAGCAGGAAATAAAGGAAGCCGGAACGGAGATATTACGCCATCCTTGTGCTCTAATTCCATTTCTGTTCTCAAACACGGAGAAAAACAAATCAAATGAGGTGGAGGCTAAAAAAAGGAACTGCGCTGTCAGGAACAGACTCCGACCCAGACACAGAATGATACTAACTGGCAACCAATTAGGCTCTCGAAAGGAAGGGGCTGACGTGTTCAGGTCCAAAAATAGCCCTCCGGAACTCAAATGACCCCATATTGCTCAGATATTCAGAGGTTCGTCCCACGACAGCCCTCGTTGACAATTAAATCTTTTAAAAGGATAGAATCTAAAAACATGAGGTGGAAGTAAGAGGTGAACTGGACTAATAAGTGTCTGATAAGTGTGTGCTAGGGTGGTATGTTGAGCATTGCAGCTATTTCATGATACTAATTTCATGATCATGATTTAATAGTTGATGGTTAACTGCCATATAAATAACAGCTATTAATGTTCTTTTTGTTCACTAGAATGCATCTATTAGAATACATTTTACAGCACTGAATTGAACTGTATCAAACAGTATCTTGTTGTATTGTATCGCTGTATTAACTAGCTTTATAGCTCGCAGCTAGGGACTACCATTGGCAAGTGGGTAGTGCACTTGTGGGACTAATCAAGGATTATCTTATCTTATCGGGACACTATAAGACGGGGTTTGAAATATTGTACTTATATAATGCTGAATGCTTTAATAAACTGAAAGTGAATATATTAACATATGGCATATTTTCACTCTTCTCTGCTGTACTGAATCAAATAATGGATTTTGCGAATCGTTACACCCCTATGGATTGCTTCCAAGCTGTCAATACGTATACTGTGCCCTGAATGGTGTCGGAAACTGGTAAATACCCATTTTCCCCACTGTGAAAATTGCCCTCAAATTACTGAAGAAGTTGAGTGGGAACCTCAAATGGGAAACTTGGGCGTGCTTGGGTGATGAGTTTATGAGACGTGACGTCTAACGTGACCTTTCAGCTTTTCCACGAGTGAAAGATGTGAAACTTGGCAATAAATGTGAAAAAAATATTCCTGATGCGCTTCCATGTGTTGATTCGCTTTTAACAGAATAAAGGAAAAGCAGGACATGAATTCTCTGGAGCATGATGCTTTCTTTTAATAAGGTGAAGTCGTGATGTCTGATCTAGTAGTTGACTATCAGGCATGCCCAAACTTCCAGTGAGCATCCGAACGCAACATTAAGAGCTCCCGACAGATGACAGGCAGTTTAACAAACATTACTCACTGCTGCCCTCTAAAGGTGTGATAGCTCCAGCCAGAAGTTTTACTGCCGTTTGTTCGTGACTCATGTGTTAAGTTGTGTTTTGTACGATCTTTGATTTACTTGTATTTGCCTCATCCAGGCTTATGAAGACATCTGTTTGTTGTGACAAGAATACAGGATTGTTAAAGCCAACAACTGCGGTCAGCTTACATAGTAATTCTGACAGGCCTGGTTGCAGCTCTCCAGGAACCGTTCCACCTCCCAGTATTAAGGATCCAGTGACGAAAATGCAATAAAGAAGTCATGCACAATGGTGTCACGAAGACGCTCCAAAAGGGCATGTACCTCTGCCATGTCATAAATCCTTGCTTCTGCATCAGCATCCAAGAGACTATCGGGGCTGTCAGGGTTTCACAGGCTTCCCTGCCTGGGAAAAAACATTTTCTTGCTCTTTAATCTGGCCTCTCGCAAAGCCGCGAAGACAGCCTGGCCACTGCTAGCGAAGATACAGTGAGAGGCCTTGCATGCGGATGTAATAAATCACTTGGACAGAGAAGATGGTTGTTCCTGAGAGTAGGGTCCTCGGTTTACCACATCAAGAGCGGCCCGAGCGAACAGAGCCACAAGTTCCCCGAATGGGATGAAGTTGCTGCAGGGGTTTCTGGGAATACAGAAAGCACAGCATAGAAGAAGGGAAGAAAGGGGAAAAAGAAACGACTGCGTGATTGGGAACAATCCTATTATGCTGACTGATGAGGTCATCGAGAAGACTTCGCATGAAGAAGCTTAGAAGTACCTTGAAGACCCCTAAATGTCTGAAGTACCTTCTTGTAGATCCGTATTTGAATACGGGATACGGCAAGGTGGTACGGGATGTACCCTCTTTGCCAGTGGTTCACAAGCAGCAGCTCGCTGGACACTCCAGTTGGACACTTCAGTTCTGCGGTCTAGTTCTGCGCAAGCCTCCTGCCAGCTATTCATGCTCGCAAGTGCACAGCTCCCCAAGTTTGCCTGTCCCAAACAGACCCTCTCTTCCAGCGAGCGCGAGTGAGGTTTCAGACCACACCACACAAACAATGGTTGTGAGCCATACACTCAAAGCCCCTGCCAAGTGGGAGAGACAGATCGCACGCAACACCAAAAACCACTGGCCATGGGCGCTCACTGAAGAACCAACAGTGCACTCAAGCGGGTGGGGGTGGAGGGAAAAAAAAGAAAACAAATGACAGAGCCAGTCCTCTCAAACATCAGATCAAGCTTAAGTGGCAAGGCACACAAATAAGAAGGGGGCAGGTGCTGACACCAGCACCAGTGTTGCATAAGAACTAGGCAACTCCTGACGTGGTGCCATGGAATAATGCGGCATGGCAGGGTACATTAAGGGTTGCGGTAGATTAGGGATGGGAAAACAAGCACTGGCTCATCTGTTTTTTCACACGGAAAACAGAAAAGCTAAGCTGAGCACAAGATGGTATTTATGTAGTGGACGGTGACCGAGGTGAGAAGGGCTGGACTGAAGGCAGGAAGAAGTTGCCTGGGGATCGTGGTCATGAGTCGTGTGATATAATGTTTCTAATCTGACCGGTTTAAAACAATACAGGGAAGATTTCTTCTTTAGATAATAATGAAAGTGGCAGGGGAGACGGAAAAGAGGTAAAACTACGTGACTGCAAGATCGCAAACAATCACTGCTTCCTCCAGGAACAGGATTAATCAGGTGCGCCGTCCTCTCCAAGACTGAACTCTGTCAACTCAGCATTCCCTTGAGTGACCTGCACTTCCACTCCTCATCTGTAGGCGGCATTGTGAGATGCTGCATTCCCCAACAGAAACAAACCTGCACTGATCTTCAGAAGGGATCTCAGCGCAAGAACCACACCCTACCTCAAAGGTCAGATAGGAATACGATGCAATGTGAAAGCACAATCGAAAGAAGAAATGTGGACTTTTAGACCAAAAAACCCTTGTGTAGACGCTGCAAAAGCAGCATCAACAATATGTCTATGTGCAAGGACAAACAAGCATACGAGAGCAGCTCAGATAGACGGAGTCTGACCACTCCCATTTGTATCAAAAGTGCAGTTTGTGTGGGCCGACTTGAAAGGCATCTCCCTTGTTCTCTCCCTCACTCTCTCACGCTCTTCCTCCTGCGTCCTATATTTTCTCAACGTGACAGAATTTAAATCTTTCTGCAGATGGAGCACTCTGCTGTTTTCTCTGGCCCGACAGGGGAGGGAGGCTAAGAAACTCACGGCGGATGTTTCCTCTAACAGGCCTCCTCTGGCCCCTCCACTCTCTCACCCACACACGCAGGCAGCAGTTAAGGTTTGTGTGGCACGAGAAAGGGAGCTCTTTCCAATGCCCTTTGAGGGTTCCCAAACTGCTGACTTATTCATCACAGCCAGCACTAATTGCAAGGCAAATGCCCTTGATCAGACAGTAGATACGCTATCAAAGTGTGCATTTTGGAGCAGAGGAGAGATCTGCACTGCGAGTTTCTGAAGCAAACCCCGTCCAAGGGAGCAGAGGCTTTCAGCGGAGACCTGAGCCTGTCCAGCTTCTAGCTGGGCCGAAAAAGAGGTGAAGCCCATTAATTCCGAGCTACTCGCCGTAAGGCTCTCGCCCCCGACCGTGACAAAAACCAACATTTCTGTCTTTCATCCCAACCTCCGAGTGAAAACCTCCACCAACGTCAACAGAACGACCAGGGAAGGCGTGCGGAGCTCCGAGGGCTTGGGTTCAAAGTCTGTGTGTCGAGCTCCGCCTGGGGTGACGAGTGCAGCAAAACATTAGCGTAGCGTTACGAGGTCCAGGTCAGTGGCGGGCTGCTCGCTGACAGTGACGCTTCTCACATGGAGAGAAAGAGAAAGCAAGCAGGGGAAAGTGTAGTAGCAGCAGAGAGCATGTCTAGACATACTAAAAACTGTAAGGGGACACGCCGTGAACTGGACTGATTCTGTCCAAGTCTCGCACCCACACATCCACACACCAGTGGGAGCATGAGAACAAGCACAGGTCAACACGAACAGCATGGCAGGTGACCACAGCAAGGTTCCAAATTCCAAATTGAATTGTCCTGTAGGGGTGTAACAATACACTGAAATATGGTGATATCGCGATGCAAAACATGTGACAATGCATCGTGGACAATAGGCAGTCTATTAATTGTGACATTATGTATCTACATTGTTTATAGCACTGATCAACAACCCAGTCGTCCAGCTCTGGTCTCATTAGTAGACTGTGTCAGTACCGAATACTGTGAGAATACTAAATAATGAATTGTTTTGTTGAATAAATCGTGAGTGTATCGAATTCTGAGCCTCAAATCATCTACCAAACCAAATCGTGGGTTGGCAGAGGCGCCAGCACTCCAAAAGCAGGTAATAATGGCGTAATGTTGATACACACAACTTAGCTATGTTTGGCTTTCTTAGGCTCAGAGAGACTTTCTTAGCCTCAACTCTTTCGCTTATGCAGACACTCACCGTTTCACTAGCCTGTAATGTGATATCACTGGTCTGGGAGATTTAATGGAAAAGTCATTCTCAAAAATATGTAAAAAATAAGTCAATGTACCTTTTCAGACACCCCTTCAGAGCCTCCAGGCTGAGAGCCATTGGCTCACTTATGGATTTACAACACTGGGTTATTTAAATATTTCACATAAGCTGGAGAAAATTCTTCTATATATGGTTAGGTTCATGTTAAATATTTAAAGATATTAAAATTTGAATTTATTATTTTTCAAGAAGATAATATGATTGGAATAAACAGCATTTCTTGAACCCAGTGCTGTAAATCCATAAATGAGCCAATGGTTCTCAGCCTGGAGGCTTGAGAGGGCTGTCTGAGAGGGTCATTATAATATATAACATATAATGCATATATATATATATATATATATATATATAAGGTTATAAACTTGTGAGCAACACACTCTCGGAACGTCTGGATCTGGTTCTACGTTCACAGGGCACAGCGAGAGAACGCTGAGGTACGATCTATTTTAATGACCACGATCACCATAATCCTGGATCAGCACTCCACTCTCTGCGATGCTATGTGAATACCGGCTGTGAACAACTTTCTATAGGAGAAAACTCTCTTTTTGGTCCTCGTCCACCTTGAAGCCATTAGGGGTTTTTGATTTCCTGGTTTTGCGGGTTGGGAAAGGGGGCAGAAAAGTGCTTGGCCCCCTTGGCCGAGGCGGCCGGCAGCGGTACAGGCGTCCAGGTGTGTCGGTTACTCGTCTCTGACGTAAAAGGGAAGCCCTGAGACTCCTGGAGCGCTCGCTTAAGTTACCTCGGACTAACGGGAAACCGCACTTACCTCAGGAGCTGATTGATTCGGCCCCGGCCGAGGCGCTCGTTAACCGTCGGCGAGGAGAGGAAAAAGGCCTCAGCCGCTGATTGGATTTCCACGTTTAACCAATTACTAAGGGAAACGAGGGCCGGCGGGTGGTTCACACTTACGCAGAGCAGCGGCAGGGCGTGTTGTGTTTAGGGTCGGGTTTCGCGTTGGAAAACGTGGTCAGGACTTTCTGCACCATTAACAGAGAACAGAACACAATCGGGCGCACACGCATAGGCTTCCACTGACCTGCAAGTGTGATCATCACTGACCGAAGCTATTTGCTTTCCTTCCGTAGGCTCAAACACTACGTGATTGATGTAGCTGGTGTGTCCCTCCATCACCTAGGCAACAGAGGAAACAGAGGAAACATAAAAATCACACACATGTACACAGTTGTGATATAGGGAAAGGGCACTTTCGAGTCCTGGATAACTATCGCGGACACACGGACAAGCTGGCGAGGGACAGTGGGCCCCTTATACACCAGGAAAGGGGCGTATGCAAACGTTTTGGCACCCCTGGTCAAACAGCAAGTTTAGCTTATCGTCTAGCTGAAAATAAGCACATCATCTACAGAGAACAAACTTCTGCGTATTTTAATGAAAAATTACTCTTCATTTAGCACAATAGATGCACATAAGTAACCCATGATCAACAGAAATTGTGCACTAAAATATGCAAATATGCACATGCATACTACGCAAAAATGCACATTTAAGTGTGTTCTTTGTAGAACATGTGTACTTATTCTCTTAAACGTATGTGAGAGGATCTTATTATACTCTTCATGGGGATCCCGTCATCATGATATCGCCAGTTTGATCACTGGTGGTGCTGCAGCCACCCGTGGCAGGGAGTCCAAGATCGCATCATTAACTTTGTTCTCTTTGGGTGGGCAGGACAGGGGGAGCCCTAGCTGGTCAGTGGAGACCAACTTGGTCAGAAAAATCACGCCCTTTCTGACAAGATCTTTTAGAGTTATCTTATTATACCTCAAGTTCTATTATGCCACAGTTTAAATGTGGATTTCTCTTAAACAGTCATTACCTAAATTTTTATACATATTTATGATTTTTGGTATCATTTCAGTCATGCGAATTTCAGTCATTACTTATAGTAACAAATGAGTACATATTTACACTCCAGTGAAAACAGGAGGGCATGGATGACCCAAGAAGAGGCCAGAAAGCTTAGATAAACTAAAAAAAAAAATCAAATTTTGCCCTAAAGAACACCTAGAATAACAGTTTTGAGAAAATATACAGTTGTAAGTAGAGCGACACAAAATGGTGAAAATATTAGTATTGTGATTACACTGCTGCATCTTGCAATTGTCATGTTTTTCAATATATTCAACATATTAACTCACCTAGAGTTGGGAACAGTCACCCTACGAAAAAACCTGATTTGCATATTGCAGCCTTCTGTGTTCACAGTACTGCAGAGACCAAAAGCGTGACACTATTAATAGACGATTTTATTTTGCAGTCACAGTTGTAAGAAAACGTTTTTTTGATGCATTAGGAATGAGTTCTGGAGTTCTGTAAAAATCTGCATCTTTACTCATACGTGTGTGTGTGTGTGTGTGTGTGTGTGTGTGTGTGTGTGTGTGTGTGTGTGTGTGTGTGTGTGTGTGTGTGTG
>JBBPCZ010000136.1:31468898-31496930 GCA_037974445.1 Brycinus macrolepidotus | reverse complement strand
GTGTGTGTGTGTGTGTGTGTGTGTGTGTGTGTGTGTGTGTGTGTGTGTGTGTGTGTGTGTGTGTGTGTGCGTGCGCAGGTGGGTGGCTGCGCGAAAGGGCAAACAGACAAGCGGTTACGCCCCATTGCATGTTTTTGATTCATCTGATTGATGCCGTGCAGCACGTATCACAGTCAAGGGGGAAATGACTATCACCTGCTGCTCTCCAGCATTACGGGCCTCATCAGTCTCCTCTCGCCGCAGCTTTGAAATCCTCCGCTGCCCCCGTTTTGCCCCCAGGTCGGCCGGTCCGGGGAGGTCGTGCCAGGACAGGCAGCCCCTCTCGGCCCTCCCAGCTGTGGGGATTAAAATTTTAAAAGTTTGCGTGCTGCCGTATTAAGCTGGCATCATCTCTTTCTCTGCGAGTCCGGGATGCTCTCCATTAGCATGCAACCGGGGCAACCTGGCCTGCTGTTTTAAGCCCCCGTGTCTGAGGGCTACTGTTGTTTTAGGTGTTCTTTTGAGAAAGTGCTTTGAAAAAAGAAAAAAAAAAAGGCTTTGATCTGCCGCCCCCTTCCCCCTTTCACTTTTCCAATCCTACTCAAACTTTTTTTTTTTTTTTGCTTGAATTCCACTCTATTTATTGCGGCCCGTTGGCCCAGAGGGGGGAGAAGCTCTGGAATCCCACTAATCCCAAGCAGGCGTGGATCAAATGAGCGTGGCGGTAGCGGATCAGCACTTCTCCGAGGCCCTCGGGACCCCTAGGCCTCATTGAGGTTTCATGAGCAGCTCCTTCTTCAGCTTCACTTCTGGACCTCTTGCCGGCCGCTGGCCCTCAGCATCGTAATTGGTCAGAAAAAACTTTCTCGTATCGGCGAGGCTTCGTCAGCACCTTTCTGCTGTGTCTCCGGCTGATTGGACAACTATCTGAGTGTCTAAGGAAATAAATTAACCTCATCTAAAGCAAAAAAAAACTTAAATATGGCATTTTCTGCCCATTTTAGCCCATAATCTCTATTGATTTCACATATTTGGGGGTGGGGTGGTGAAAACAAAAATACAAAGTGTGCCATAACTTGTATGTTAAATGGCGACCTGTACATGGTGTTTCTCCTCCTTTTGCCTCCAGTGAGTGTTGGGATAGACTCCATTAGTGGGGTGTGGTACTGATGTTGGATGATGAGTTCTGGATCACAAACGCTCACCCCAACTCATCCCCATTGCTTTGGATGGAGCTCCAGCACTGCAGAGAATGGCGTCACTGCTCCACAGCTTTGCATGTTGTTATGGCTCTAGTACAGCACTCTTGTGTAAATTAAATTATTCACAGATAACCAAAAACAGGTGGATAAAATGGTTCCTGTCTCTTTTTGTTTCCATCATCCAATTTCTTTCAGTTTCTGGTTTAGGGTTCATAAACCAGTATTTCTGTGGCATCACCTCAGGAGATCCAGATTTGCATGAAACCTGGGAAATTCAGCACAGTTAAATATTTCTAGCTGAGACATTTAGATGGTTGGGTGTAAACAGAGTGCAAATAAATCTCATGAAGCATGTAAAATGATGCATATGAATGGTCTTTTAGAGATCCGTTCGTAGACCGTCCCTCAAAATAACCATCTTTGTTCTTCCAGGCAGGAGAGAGAGTCGTCCGCTCCCAGTTTGCCTGCACCTACCAGGACGATGGGCTGCCCCTAAACCGTGTGCTCGACTTTCCCAGCACCAGTCAGGTGCCCACCTGTGTGCATCCTGCTCCCAAACGCCCGAGCCCCCCACCTGCTCGCCCTGAGGAGGAACCCGATACCAGGGTCACAATCGGTAAACTCTCAAACCGCCTCCACCGTCAGGATGGAAGCAACAAGTTTCATAATGATCCTCATGCATATTTTATGAAGTGTGCGCACACACAGATCCACACATGAGGGAGTATTCCAGGTCCCTCTGACGCCACACTGTCGGACCGATGCCCAGGTCCACCTCCTAGGCCGGCGAGCCAGGGCCTCGAACCGTGCCCAGTCCCTGCTTGGGGATTGGTGCTTAAGATCAACCTCTTAAAACAATTCCCCGTGCTATAAAACCTGGCTGGCCCCTCATCTGTAGTAAAAACCCCAAGAACAAACTCACACATGGGCTCCCTCGATCCCTGTGTGTGTGTGTGAGAGAACTCAGGCTCTGGTCCACCACATTACATGACAAATGTTCAGCTTCAACTCTGTAAAATAAACACACTGCCTGTTAAACTGCAGGCTAACGTCAGCAATTTCATCATCGCTTCACCCTCCTCCTCCTCCATTCTTCTTTGTTCACTCTGATTCCCAAACCTGACCTTTTATTTATTTATTTATTTATTTATTTATTCATTTTTATTCATGTTCCCCAGTCGAGGTGGATCCAGAGGCTGCGAGTTCGGCCCTGGGGCAGCAAAGCGGCAATGCCTGCGTCCGAGCAGGTGGGCCACGCGATGGACCGGCGCGCTTCCAAACGGTCACCAAGACCTCCAAAAGGAAGCTGGCGAGCAGGGAGTGTGTGGAACAAGGAAGCGACGAGAACCAGCCGCCCCAGAAGAGACCCCCTGCCAAAGCCTGCAACCCGGGGCCGGCGAAGAAGAGCAGCAGAGCTGCTGGCAGGAAGCTCCTTGCAGGTCAAGGCAAGCTCACGAGCTTTTTCAGACTGTGATTTAAAGCTTATCTGTGGCGCCTCATCAGCAGATCACAGCGTGTTATTTATCGCCGTGTCCGTGGTCTAAATGCATTTAAAGTGGAGTGAGCCAAATGTGTGTAATCATGTCCTCTGACATGGATTTGCAGGTTTTTTATTTTTCCTTCATTCAAAGATTTTACTACTGCCTGATGAAACCCCCGTGGAGTTTTTCCTGTCTAAGCTGAGCAGTGGAACGTCCCTGCGTGGGGGTTTCGGAACGTCCATCAATCATTACAATGACCAAACTGACCGTTTGTGACCTTTTAATAAAGTTTTATTTAACTTTAAACTGTACAGCAGAGTTTTTCTTCATCTCTTCTATAAACATAGACAAACACAACACAACAGAACAGAGCTGAGGGACACCGGTCGCAGTGAGGAACCCGTGGGCACCAAGGATGGCTGTGGTGGTCTTCTGAACGTTCTCAGGCTTGCCAGCAGGGACGGTAGACCCTCCCGATCATGCACCGCAGCACTACATGGAAGCAGAGAGCAAAACAGTGAAGAAACATTAAAGAGGTTAATGATGAATGAGAATGATTATGATAAAGTATCCATGAGAGTGTTCATTTGACCTAAAGGTGGTAAAAACAAGACCAGAAAAGAGAAGAACTAGACTGTTATTAATATAAAGCTGTAGGGCTGAGCAGCATGCAGAGGAACACATGTGAAAACATTTTATTATTCAAAAACAGACAGCATTTTTGGGGGGTGGGTGAGTAAAAGAGGTTTAAATGAGCTAAATTTAGAGCTAACTGGCGCAACATCGGATGTGCGTCTTCTTTACGAGGTTTCTTTTCAGTGGAAGATGTTTTGTGAGGGAGATATTTTCACTTTTGCTGTACCTAGATAACACCAGCTAGCAGTTAGCCTTGTTACCATCGCACTACCTTTGATTTATTAGTGATGGAGTCCATTAAAACACCACTGGAAGCTCATAAACATTTTTTTTCGGAGCATGATATTATCCACATCCTTGCAAGTTACGCAAAAAATCTATTCACACCAGGCCAAAGAGAAGAAATTAATCTTTTTCCTCCTCGTTCTGCGGAGGATGTTAAAATTTTTTGACCTGGTATCTGAAAATAGTGACTTGTTTTCTTCATAGTTTGATTTGGCGTCTTCAAATAATGACTTTTTGATTTAACTGATTTAATGATATTTGATAAATCATTAATTTTGGATAATACATTATTCTGAGATGCTAAGTGTACTATTTAGGGAAAATCTATGATTACAATAATAATAATAAATAAATATAAATATACATACTAATATTCATTAGTATGTATAGACGTATTTTTTCGAAATAATGTTTTCAAATAGACTAGATAATTCGTTATGACAATTTTGACAATGTTCTCTTAGAAATGGACATTTTCATGAAGAAAATGGAAATGGACTTACATAAAATCAGTTTTCCTGAATTACTGGCCTGTTTCGTTTCCTCTGTCATCAAATGGAACAAAAACTCGAATAGCGATTTCAGTGTTTGAAAGAGTTACCTGAGAACTTTACCCAGTTGTACATATCAAGCAGGACTGCTTTTGAGGCAGATTTATCTCAAACTGCACTGACCGTTGTGTTTTATGATTAGTCATATTACACTGATGTCAATCCATCTGTGCCTCCTCTTTTCATGTTTGGGGTCAATTTGAACTCATTCAATGTTTAATGTCTCTAAATAGAGAACTGACATTTTTTTTTGCTTCATATTAAATGTCTTTTCATAATTGAATGGGGACAAACTGGGTAAACACAAAATTGCATCTGTGTTCTTTGGGGTCAGTTTTGGGGTAAATTTGAACATCCTTGAGGGTTGATGAGAGTGACGGCTACACATCCAGACCCTCTGCTGCTGCTTCTCGTTTGACTGAATGTTGTCCTCACGAGCATGTTGATGTGAGAAGTCGACTTCAGGCCATGGTGCATTTTTGAAGGGTTACGCTCTAGTGCTGGAAGGCACTTCCACTGCATGGATTCGCCTATTGTATCCTCAGTTAAGTAGTAAAACACTCCGCATGTTTGGAGAGCTCTGAAACGCTCTGGTGAGGATCAGCGTCGTCGGTGCTGTCAAAACTTTGAAATCCTATCTTTTCTTTCCTCCGAGTGACTCAAAACGACTGAGGAAAGCGAAACCGCATCGCCCGACCACGACGGGCTACCAGCCACGATCTAGTACCGCATTCATCAATGAAGCAGAACGAGAGAGAGAGAGAGAGAGAGGGCTTATACGTACTGTCCATGTCTCTCTTGGCCATGAGGTCATCTGCATCTCGCCGCTCATCTTTCAGGGTTCCACGGTCTGCTCTCCACATTGGGAAGGCTCGGCCAAAGGTGTCCAGTCCCAGATCCTGAAGGAGCAGATCTTTGATTACCACCAAGATCTTTGGCCAGTGGCCTCCTCTGTTGACTAACCACCAAAGTTTCTCTAGTTCCTCTGTAAGGAACTATTCTATGGAAACCCTTGGCTCCCTCGTCCCAGATCCTGAGGGAGCAGATCTTTGATCACCACCTCCATCTATGGGCCAGTGGCCTCCTCTGTTGACTAACCACCAATGTTCCTCTAGTTCCTCTGTTAGGATCTATCTTATGGAAACCTGTCATTTCTTTCTCTGACCACACCTGGAGATGTTTAAAGTTAATTGGACCAGCCCACACCCAAAGGGTCCTGGACTGTTCCGGTATGTGTCGTATGGAACCCCACATGGAAGAAACGGCTCAAATTGCAACAAAGTTTCCCATGCCCCATTTTATCCCCCCTTTATTTCTTTTTAACAGTATCACAGTGGCCCCTTTCACTCATAGCCATGGCTTCCCCCATCCTGGGGTTTTCCTCCCCACCTCATTTGTTCCATTACTGCTCTGATAACTGTTACAACATGAGGATCACTCGCCTCTTTCCAAGGATTGACCTGCTCCAGGGTCACACTTTAGGAGCTGAGCCAAGCTGAAACCTCCGCTAGAATTTCTCCACCTCCCCACAAGTGTGTCATGTAACTTAAGTTAAAGTTAAGTTTTATTATTTTAAATAATGTCTATGAAAAATAAAAATGGTGCACTGCAAACAAAAACGCCACCTTAGTGAGTAAAAACATCTTAAATCTAGTCGATATTTCTAATATTTCTAAAATATCTAATTTTGAGATGGTTAAATGTGGCCTTTTCTGCTATTTTCCATGCACAATTTCTATTCACTACCTTAACACAAAGAAAACATATTTTACCCCAGTGTGTTGAATTTAGCAGATAAACAGGGCAGCTGGTGGCCTGGTGGTTAGGGAGTTGCCCCTGTGATCAGAAGGTTGTGAGTTCGAATCCTAGGACTGCTAGTGTCATCACTGAGGTTCCCTCGAACAGGGTTCCGTCCCCACACACTGCTCCCCGGGCGCCCCTCGTTGGTGGCAGCCCCCTGCTTCACTGGGTGAATGGGTTAAATTCAGAGAAAGAATTTCACACTGTGTGCTGTGGTGTAGTGTGTTCATGCGTGACTAGAAGGGGCCACTTTACTTACTTTAAATTTGCATTAAAATGTGTATTTCCTTGACATTAAAGAAGATTCTGAATCTGAGGAGCATTTTCAGTTTGGTTTCTTGAAGTTAGTCTGGGATTCTTAAACTATGGGTGCTTTTTTAAAAGGTCCTGCACTCAGACTGTGATTGGAACCTAAAACAAGGGTTGGGGAGTTCAGAACATACTATTATACAGTACTGTGCAACAGTCTTGAGCCACCCCTTATTTCTGCATATTCTGTTTCCAAAGACGCTCTTGTATTTTTTAAATGTCTTACTTTGAAACATTTGTTCTCGTTTCTTTAATTTTAATCTGTTCAACATGACATAAGACAGTCTGGCAGGAATAAAATAGTATTTTTGCACCAACAAGATGATTCAAAGTGAATTTTAAAGAAATAGGAGGGGGGGTCAAGACTTCTGCACAGTACTGTATATGCTTACGGAGTAATTTTCATTAACTACTGTTAATGCTTGCGAAGATATATCCTGATATAAGCTGTTCGCTGTGTGCTGATGTTTGTCTCAGAAATCTAAAAGTCGGCCTGGCGAGCTAGAAACATTACGCAGCTGTGAACCGGCTGTAAGGCTAATTATTAAAGAATTAAAGAATCATCTGAATCTTGGGAGCCTTTTTGGTTTGAGGAACTTAAAGAAGCTTCCATATAGAGGCTTCTGAATTGGTGGCATGAAGAAGCATTAAGACAAAATTAAATGCTTTTATTTCTTTATAGAGTCAACTTTTATTTTTTGTTTTATACCACCATCCACCCATAAATGGTTTTTGTTTTTGCCATCACTCTAAAAATCCCTGTTGTAGGTCCATTCATTTCATATTCAACTTCCACTGTAAGGTTCTTTGAGATCACTCTGAAGAACCCATTTCGTTTAGTCCATAGCCTTTTAAAAAGTTTATTTATTTATTTTTACATGGTGTTAAAAAATCTGATAAGAAAAACCTGCTGGCTGCTTTCGATTCACCAAACATGTCAAAACAACATCTGGTGCTTGAACAGATCCTAGTTATCATTTTTAGTTAAATGTTCCCTTTAAAACATCTCCTAAAACACGCTGGCTATCAACCCGGACTTCCAGGAGGTCGATGTTTCTGCTCTCAAGTGTTGGTACTCTGAGTAAAAATGTGGACATTCTGGAGACCCACCAGGATTAGTGTCATAAAGTTCTTACCTTAATTAAGAAGCTCATCATCTTAGGCTCAGTACTTACAGAGAGGATGAAGATCCTCTTTGTCCCATCTTCATCAGCCAATCTTGGTGGATCTCCAGACTAACCATGTTCTTGCTCAGAGTTCCTTTTAAAACATCTGCTCTCGAAACAGACCTCCAGGAGGTCCAAGTTTCTGCTCTCGAATGTTGGGACTCCGAGCAAGAACTTGGACAGTCTGGGGATCCAGGACTGGTGAAGGACTGGTGTCATAAAATCTGTAAAGTTTTTACCTTAATTAGGATAAGCTCAGTTTCAGTACTTACAGAGAGGATGAAGATCCTCTTTGTCCCGTCTTCATCAGCCAGTCTTCCCTCTATGAGGGGGAATCTTCTCGGTAAAGCGCCCGTCACCACTGCGTTCACTGCGTCATCTCCCAACACTGATCCCAGACCTTCCTGGCCTGATCTGTCTTCGTCCATCCTGCCTGTGGGCGAAGCAAAGGTCGTTGAGTGAAGGGTGCACCTGACAAAAAGTGCGAGAGCGAAGATGAGCGACCACGAGTTGACCATGATGTCAGGACTGCTTGTAAAAGCGTCGCAAGACTTGCTATCACCTTCACCTACTGTCTTCTCCAGACCTCAGCACCATCTTTTATAGTTCTGAGGCTCCTGCTTGACCAAGGATGCTGACGTTAGAGCGTTTCCTTCATCCATTCAATGGACAGAACAGCTCTCTCATCTCAGAAGAGGTGGACGCCCCATCACAGGGGGCTTTTGTGCAGGTCATGGTACGAGAGATTGTATTTTTGAGTGTTTTTCTCCGTTTACATAAATGCCCTGATGGATCGTGAATGGCCAGATTACAACGGTGCTTAAGATCATTTTAATGCAGCTACATCAAAAGAACAGGAAGTACCATCTCCTTGTTCTCTTTCTATCAGTTCTCTGACCTTACGGGTCGCAGGGTCCCACGACGATGTTACGTTTTAGAAAAAGGCCTGAGAGAGTCATCAGAGATGTGGTGAAAACTCATACTGTGAACGGAATGGGAGGCGGCGAGACGCCGTCATCTATTAAATCAACCAATGCTCTGTCTATTATATCATGTAATGTCCCCTGCTATTAAGACATACCTGGGTGACCTGTAATTTTATGATATATTTCACTTTGTCCACTTGAAACCGCTGCCATGGGACTAGAGGATGCTGTTCATGTCGTCAAACCTGAAAGAAATCTTTTACGTTTAAGAGGTCCATATCCTACATTTGTCTGTGATTTCTTTCCCTGAGTTCCGCCTGAGACATTTATGTGGTCTTTTGGGCCAGAAACAATCCTAATTCATTTTCTCTTTTGGGTAGTTTTCATTACTATACCTTTTAAGACTGATAAATATGTAAATGAGCTCTATTCTGATTGCCCACCCTGTTATTGTGCCTCATTCAAAAAGCAGCACATCTTATAAGTAGGAGGACATCAGCCAGTCAGCCATAACATTAAAACCACCTGCCTAATATTGTGTAGGTCCCCCTCAGGACCCCAAAACAGCACTGATTTGTGAAAGCATGGACTCCTGGCAGATCTTCTGTGGGATCAGGCCAGACGGGCCGGTCTTCACTCCCCACGACCATCAGTGAACCTGTCGCCTTCTTTAGAGCACTTTTGGTAGGTTTTGACCACTGAAGACCAAGAACCCCCCAAAAGACCGTCGACTTTAAGAACTGGCTGTTCACTCCACTCACTGCCTAATAAAATCAACCCCCCCCCCAACAGGTGCCACTGTAACCAGGTCATCAGTGTTCACCTGTAATTGGTTTTTGTGGCTGATTTGTGTATGAGTACACTGGTTTTTATGACGCATGGTCACAAATTGAAAACATTCAAAACAAGCTGTTTTCACCACTTATGGGTGAGGGACCAAATACGCTTTTGAAACATTATAAAGTGTTACACAAAACACTTTTATTCAAATAAAAAAATGCTGAAAATGTTATTTTTTATGATACGGGCTCTTCAAAAGACAAGCTATAAAATCAAGAGGCTCGGAGTGAGACGTACAGCGATCAGGGATACAACACTGGTCTTAAGGCTTCTCGGCATGGAAACAGAAGTCAGCTCACGCCTCCCAGGCTCCTCTTCAGTTCTTAGGAAAGCATGAGGGTTATCTTTATTAATATCAATGAAGCCGTAGCACAGGGAAAAAGAAATGGGACATGAATAATAGTTATTGAACTCAGCTGAAGTGATTTTACTTGGAACACTCAGCCTTTATTTTGTGAGTATTTTTGTTGGAGGGCGAGGGCCTCTACTGAAGGACTAAACTGGCCTGTGGAGACATCGGTGTTCCAGGAGCAGTACAACTGGGTTTGAAGCACTCTGTTATTCTAACCTCACTTTCTCTGTTGCCACTCTCCTCTCTGACGTCTCTCACTCTCCCACTGAAACATCCATGAGCATTTTTCCCAGCCCCAGCATACATGCCTAATACTGATACCCTGACACAAAAACGACCCTCCATGCTTCATCTGAATGCATGGAGTTCATTGTACGATCTAATATTTGCATTCTTTCCTGAGATTAAATGAGTGAGATGCATGGTTAATGTTATTAATGTAGCATTGCAATAGTGTAGCTGACCTTACATGGTAAAAACATGAGGTAGCACGAGGGGAAACCACCAAAGGCTGAATGGAACAAGTAGTTGGCTAAATTTACTATTTGTTGAAGCACGTCAGCTTACTACCAAATTTAGCTTACTTGTTTGATTTTCTGTCCCCATAAGAATTGAAAAGGTGGCAAAAGCATAAGCTAATCAGCTAGAAGTGTTAGGCCTTGCTAGCCACCTAACCTTCCAACACACTAGATGGACTTTTGATTAATCCATCAATCCATTCTCCTAACCTTTTATCCCAACCAGTGTGGGAGGGGGGTTCTGGAGTCTATCTCAGCAAAAGGTGGAGACACACCCTGGACATGTCACCTGTCCATCACAGTGCAGATGCACACACATTCACACACAGGGGCAGTTTAGCATCTCCAGTTCGCCTGACGTGCAGGTCTTTGGACTGTGGGAGGAAACCGGAGATCCCCAAAGAAACCCACACAGACATGAGAGAACATGCAAACTCCACACAGAAAGATCCCTCGGTTTCCTGTGCAGGAATTGAACCCAGGACCGTCTTGCTGTGAGGTGTTAACCACTGTGCCACCATGTTGCCCCTTTTGGTTTTTGTTTCTTGAAATATTTGTATTGTTCATAAACTTTGAAAGAAGTTCGACTAATCAGACAGACATTCAGCCTTTTCCAGCTTGTCCAATATTCTCCTGGAGAGTTTTTATTCTGTTTAAAATCAAGCACGTCTGGACATCTCACCGACGTCTAATGAGAATCTTTGCTTTTGTTTCTTGTTTGTTTCGTCTACAATGTGTCCTCACTGCTAAAGTGCTTTATATCTGGACCTTTATGAGCTATGGCAGACAAGCGCATTTTTCTCCTCAGCGAAAGTCTCCTCTTACTGGAGTTACAGACATCCTGTAACTTAAGCATCACACTCCGATGGAAATCCATTTCTGACCTCTTGATATTTTTAATGGGAATTGCCAGAGGTGACACAATATATGCAATGACATCAGAATTACGGTGACCTTATTACTGAGGAGTGTCGTGATTTTGGTCCAGATTCCATGGTCCTATCTTTCACGTACAATTTTTTATTGTTTTTGCCAAAGATGGATCTACAGTTCTGCAATTACATGGCAGTCAAAGAGCACAGAAATGGAGGGAGGAGGGAATTGTCTTTATGAGCGGTTTCTGCAGAGGGTAGAGTTACATTGCATGCGATTTCTGAATTGGTGACATTAAAAAGTCGAATTACATGTAATTAGAGTTTCTTTTAAGGAAGTTGCTTTAAAATAGGTCAATCTACTGTGTGGGAGCCAAAGAAACCAGCTCAAAACACACAGATTTATGTGTTGTTTATGTGTTGTTGGCATCTAAATGTGTTGTTCATAATCCAAGCTGCATTCTGAGCATTGCAGCAAGAGGGCGCTATAGCAACAGCCATTCCTGGCCAAGCCATCTTCCCCAGTCAACACTCATGGCAGACTGGGAGTTTGATCAGTCTGTTGCAGAACTGGTTTACTTATATAAACATATGTATAATACCTCTTTGCCTAGAAGCAACCCACACTGCTCAACCATCCACATGTTTAGTTGTTGTGACTGTTGGAGAAACAGTAGATCCTGTTCACAGATGCTCTGATTTGTCCTCTGTTGTCCCCCCTTGAGTATGGAGCGTTTTAGCCACCACAGCAAGGACTTTGAGTTTGTCTAGTAGGACCATGTGACCATGCAGTTCTCTTACTTGTGCTGAGTATGTTTTTCGGGCCTCATGAATAAATGTTTATTTAGTCACTATCCAAACCAGCAACACTCAATCAATATGTGCGTGTAAAGGTAAACGATAGCTAGCAGTTGCCTGCTGACATGATTGCCTTCAGATTGGCCCTTAATGTTAACATGATATTGGACCAAAGGAATAATGGATGGTCCTCTCTTTCAAAGAGAAAATCAACTGCAAATGTACGGAAATTGTCAATAAAGCATGTATTAAATATAAAAAGAAGTGCTACTATATAATAAATTATATATGCCTGAGGCTTGTCTGTATGTTTGGTCCTGAGTGTGAGGCACAGTTAGGCGAGTATACATATGAAACTTAAATATTAAAAAAGAATATCACTGGCCCCATGGTGGCGCAGTAGGTAGCACTGTTGCCTCACGCCCCCAGGGTTGGGGGTTTGAATCCGGGTCCTGGTCTTGTATGTGTGTGGAGTTTGCATGTTCTCCTCATGGTGGCGTGGGTTGTCTCCGGTTTCTCCTACCGTCCAAAGACATGCATGTCAGGTGAACTGGGGATTCTAAATTGACTGTAGGACTGGTGCCCTGCCCAGGGTGAGTCCCTGCCTTGCACCCGTAGACCCTGGGATAGGCTCCATGTGTCTGCGACCCTAGTAAGGATTAAGCAGTTACAGAAAATGAATGAAGAGTATGCCCAGCTTGTTTTAATATGGTGACAACATTTCAGCAGTGTTTCACTTTTACACAAATGAAAAAGTGTGAGTACATTGTTTACATGTTCCAAGCGGCAAATAATAGACTTGAAGCCTAAAATTGCACTTTGTACGTATGTGACTGTTGATATCTTGCATGCTGTATACCAAAGGTGTAAAAGGCCACTGCAGTTAGTGCAAGAGGTAGCACCACAGTTACCCCTTCTGGTTGAAATTGTGCATCATTTTACTAGGTATGCACTTATAAAGAAAGAAAAGAGATAAATCTGTGTGGTTATGGGGATGAGGTACCCAACAACACAGCTAGCCCTACAGGCTTTACCTTATGGACCTGTTTCTGTATGGACCATATACAGAGCACGGTCAGTTGGCAAGTTGGTGAGTGTGACCTTCCTTGCCCCCTGAAATCAAGTAGCCTAGCATAAAAGTGCATGCTGTTTAGTGGTGTTCTAAGGAACTGGGGTCTGTGCTGAGGGGGCCACTGGGGGCGGGGAGGGGGGTGGGGGGTTTGCCTGAACAGAACCAGAGGACTGGGATGGGGTTGGCTTCATTGTTGTCCAGAGTGCAGACCATGGTTTCCAGGAACAATGCAGCTGATGAGATGCTCTCCAAGGAAAATACGGGTCTGACATCATGGGTTCTTAAAGCTCGCAGCTGAGCCAACACACTCTTGCCACAATCAGCACTCAGTGAATTTCCACTGCTGAGGGAAAGAGGGAACGAGAGCGGGGAATGGGGTGTGAATATTACCCTACTACTTGTGTTAATATCTGATCGTGTTGTGAGAAAGAACCTCTCTGTATGTATTAACTGGAAGGGATCTTGTGGAGACCACGGTGTGAATTTTGTTGACACTCCCCTTGCTAATTTGAAGTGAGTTGGGGGAACATGAAGTGTCAGAAACGTCTTGGCCAAACAATCTGTTAGATTGTTGAAAGTGTCTGAACTCTTGATTGCGAGTCATTTAACACGCATATCTGTCCAGACTGAGCAGCGTTTGGAGGGCAGAGCTTTTCAAGATGTTTACCAAGACAGTCCATTGTGCGTTTTTTGTTTGCCTCCAGTTAGGATGCCTTTGAAAAGAAAATTATAAGGATTTCAATTCAAGTCACTAATCACAACCCTGATTGTGCAAGTCAAGCATCCTGGAGGCTTACAGCAGACCCCTGGCATTGATTAGCAATGAAAATATGGCTTTATCCATGTAACACTAATTCCCCCCTCCTCAAAATGACTGTGGGGAAAGCTGGGAAATGCTAGAGAGCACTGAAATAGACCACAAGGTCATTTAAAAGACAAAAGTGCATGTAAGTAGTAGAGGCTTGGAGCTTCAGTTTCAGGGTAAGATCCAGGAACAGTGTCCTCAGATGCACTCGGCGCTTGGAGAACTACCCTAGACCGTGTCTGGGGAGGAACACGGTAGGCTTTCTGCTCGAGTCCTTCGTCTCTGGTGTTACAGAAGCACATTGGCCACTGCTTCCCTCAAATGTGCTTTTAATTACTAGGACTGCGTTTCAACAGAGAATGCCCATCCGGAATTATAATGATCGAGTGGTGAGGTCCAACTCATTATGTTACCAAGAACACTGTTTCTAGGAACTTATCTTTTTCTATGAACAAATCTGGCCATCGTCCGTGGCTGACCCGGCATGTTTTATGTCACTGTTCCATCTGTTAGACCACCTAGTGATGCCCTGCCAGCGATCGTGATGTGTGGCTGTCCCACCAAGATGAAGGCAGATGGATGTGGACAGGAATGCTTACCAATCCAGTTCTCCATTATGCTTTCTCATGGTTTCAGATGACCCCAAAACTCCTAATCCTGGATTCTCGCTTTCTTTTTGGGCTGTAATTTGCCTAATTGGGTCTAATAACTGATTCTGTGTGAGTCAGAGGAGAAGATGGATGAAATAAGATTTAGAGTAGCTGGACCAGGTGCCTGCTAGCCGCCTGCTCCACATTTATAAACCATTATGTGTGCTGAAACGGAGCCAGGTGGCCAATTTATGTGTTAAAAAGGCTTGATTGCTCCTCCATATATCCATTAAAAAGTGCTGACAGCATACAAGTGCTTTGACCTGTCACGACAGCCTTTGTCTGGAAAGCTGAATGTGCAGCTTTTTCGTTGGAGAAACCACACACAGATTCGTTTGCCTCGGAGGAACACAGCATTATTTAGGAGGCAGCCCTTTGACATGTCATGACAGTGTCGTTTTTGAAAGGTGAAAGGATGTGTAGAAGGAATGCATGGACATCTTTTGGGTCTCACTGCCCGGCCCACCCTCCCACACAGTAATTCATACACTGAGACTCCATTTGAATATCGACAAGTGGTTTATTCAGCAGGAATGGTGAACAATCTGTCAGTAATTTCCATATTGTCTGCGGAAGGCAGTAGAGCACCAGTCATCGAAGCCTCACATTGAAAAAAAAAGATAAATGATAAATGTTAAGATCCCCAAAGTCTACATGTTGTGACCAATCAAATATCAAATGAGAAGAAAAAAGAAAAAACAATTGATTTTGCCATTCTGTGTTTCCGTGTTTGTGTCTAAAGCTACTCCTTTTATGTGAGAAGTGTTAAAGCATGATAACTGACCACAATAACATTGAACTGTACATTTCTGGAAGCCCCACCTCCATCAGTGGTGGAGCTGAACCCTTAAATTCCAGATGTTTCAGAGAGAGATGGGCTCTGTAGCAGCCAGCCACCTTGTTGAATTAAAATACCTACAGTATGTGGCTGGATGGGTCCCAAAACCCACCCAAAGGTAAAATAACAAGACTTTTGTGAGCAGACAGGCTCCCCGGATAGTCAAAATCTTTGGTATCATCGTGAGGAGCATGTATTTTGCTGCATAGAGTATTTGGCTATTTAACCCCACACAGTTCTTCATGCTTGCATGTACGCATAATATACGGATATTCTGGCGGAACTGGCAATTAAATAGATCTCTATTTATATTCTATATTTAATGTTATTTTGTCTTTGCTAGCTGATGTGATAATGCACTGAAAAACGAGATATACCAAACAAAACAAACGGGCCAATTATTCTCTCTTATTCACCACTGGAAAGTCTACATGCTGCATAAATATCCGTAAATATCTATAATTTATTGCAAACACTTCTGTACCGTTATCTACTGTAAATGGATTAAAATTCATTCAAAAGCGGAATACTAGCCAAACATAGTTCACGTAATAAAATAGCGTACCAAAGCCATGTAAAATTACTCAGGCCGTAACTAAAGCAACCCTAGGATTTGATCCGTCAACTAGATAATATTGCATATAAAGTGTAATGCCGGTTTACGAGATGACAATGATAATGCCGTTTACCACAATTCCCTGGCAAAGTTTTCCACGTGATTTAATAAATATGTAACAGGACGGGTCGAGAACGCCTCTCAGGCTACTTGCAGGCATCGCCTTTGGCTAATATAGCTTGACGATCAGCCAGAAAGTGGTAAAACGAAACTCTCAGTGTCTTAAGCTTATGTACACCGAGGACAGCCTTGCACTATTTCCTTTCTCAATGCTGACATGTGGAGTTTTTTGGTGAGAAAATCAGTGCCGAATTTGCCTACGAAACACCACGTGTAGGAAAACCTACACTGGGATGTTTGAAACCTTGATAGTACTGGAAGCTCACAGTTCACAGTGTTTTCTGTCAAGTTATTTGGCATTGGGATCTCTACCGAGTCAAGACAACAATAATTTAAAACGGTAGAAAACAATAGCTACTAACCGTCACCCCCCCCAACCCCGCACCCCATGCATTCACAGATCTCACACAAATACATTTTGCTCTACCTAACTGAAACACCTTAAAAATAACAAAAGAACATTATTAGAATGGTGGCCACAAGGCTGTGCAAAAGGGAAGCCCTCCAACCTTCAGTTAACCCCCCCTCCCCATCGCCCCACCCAGTTCCGCTTCCAGCCAAACCCTTGCAAGTAACTACAAAATAGCACCATTATACAGTGGGCAGAGTTCTTATATGGTTCTGTTATATGACGCCATCATGTATAATGACAGGAAAAGAAAAGAAGGTGCTGGTTAACATAAATAGGAATATTGGTTGATTACACAGTTACAGAGAGGACAGTGTGGTCAATGAGACGTGATCTCGGGTGAAGGAGAGCCATCGCAGGGAGACTGTGCAATCGTTTCCAATCCCTCGGAGAAACCTCTGAACGAGTGGGTTTTTGTGAGTCTCGCTCATGAGACTCGGTTCGTCCCGTGGAACGGCACAAGCCTGTGCGCTGGTCAAACGTTCAGTCCAGAGCTGGGCCTTGGTAGTGCTCTCGTGAGAACCTACAGGTGTGTATACAGCTCTATAGCTATGTAGGAACCCACTGGATTAAACTTTTTTGCATCCTACCAAACAATCCCAACCACCTTTCACAGGAATGCTCTTGCACAGTGGTGTGTTGTCTGGTGTGTGTGGCTACTAAATGCTTCTGAAAAACAGTCAGATGCATGGTGATATCTCTCCCTTAAGCTAATAAGATAAACATACATGTAAGTTGTATTGATCTTAGTGGTCTTTTTTTGTAGGAAGTGGCTACAGTCCCATAGACTTCTGTAAGGCCTTTGTTACAACCCCTTTTTAAGTGGTCTTGCACACAAAAAAGTGTGCCATGGTTTTAGTCCAAAAGGGAGGTCAAGACAACCTTCTAATCATTTTGGTTCATCTTTGGCTTGCCAAAGCCAAAGACATAAGCCGTAAAAGGGTAGAGCTTGTCCAATGGCGAACACGGAAAGCAACACTTTATTGAACGGATAACAGGCAACAAGATTCGAGCCTGATCTGAACTGGCCCTGTCAAAAATAGTGCCAAGTCTCTTTTGCGCCAGACCAGTAATGAACTGAGAAGGTATGTATATTTATATGGGGGACTTTTAGAGTGTTCAGCCATGGCCCATCTTTGCACAGAAAGCCTTTTCTCTCCCCCAGTAACCCACTGGCTCAAACCCAGTGGCCATCCCATCACCAGATGGTCACCAAGTGGTCCCTTGAAACAGTTTGGGTCAGTTAAAGTATCCAGCAGCTCTCTTGTATGAAGTTAACCCACAACCGTGACATGAAAGAGTTCATACCAGAGTTCAGCTATTATTTGACTAACTAGTAAACTAGCAGCTAGTTTTGTCCCTCCCCAGTATGGAATGGTGCAATGTATAAAATAGTCAGATTCTTTCTCTCTCTTTTTTTGTACATAGAGCTTATCCTGTTTCCTGCTGTTTGAGTGAACCACTCCCCCCGGAGGAGCAGGAGGAACACTCTTTCTCTCTCCTCTGCTTCACACTGTCCATTTGTTCCACTTGTCTTGCTCTGCTGTTCCCATCGCCGTGCCCTCACATTCTAAAGTTCCTCCCCCCGGCGCTCCCTCGGCTTGAATTCTTCTGATGGACCTCCTGAAACAGAGAGAAAGAAAGAGAGACAGAGATGGTGAGGGGTTGAGGGAAAGAAAGAGGGAGCAGTGCGAGAGGTGTTGCAGACACAAATCAAGAAGGCAGACTGAGAACAGGAAAACAGCTTTGGGTTGAGAGTTCGTTCTCCGTGCCTGTAACAACACAGCTGTCCACTGAACAGACTGTTATTTCCTTGCACGCAGGAAATAAAACCTCCTCCACTGTCAAAGCAGCACATGCAAGATCTTCGCCAGTGTAAGATTAATATGCATAATTCATGCAAGCTAAGCCGGGGGGCCGAAATCCGGAGCAGGACGAGCACGTGAGCCTCCGCTCCTCCGGCCGAGGCGCAGAAATCGGAGGTGACGGAGAACGAGCTTGACGTATGGGGAGCAGGACGGGGCCTACCGAGAGAGTGCCCGCAGGTCTACCACGAAAACCACTTAGCCGGTTCTCCTGCTAATGGTTTTCTTTTTCAACTAGGGCTGTAAAAAAAATAAAATGGGAGGGGGGGCACTTAAATGGATGACACCCATTTGGGCAGAGAGAGGAAGAGAGAAAGAGAAGGATGCAGTGTGTCCTTGCAGGAGAATGTTCTGGTGGCATCCTTCCAGACAGCTAATTTGCAGTAGGTGAACGTTCAGTTCCCCAGTGATGGACATTCGGTCAATGTCATGCAAGCGTGTGGATGAAACAGTGCATGCTAGAGGAACCGTAAATGTCATTCATGAGCAACTCTTTTAACTGTGAGTCGCACCTTCCCCTCATTCAGGGAATACGTACCTTGCAAGATGGGTGGCTATGACCAGAGACAGGTTTCTGCAGGAGAAGAAAATTGGAGTTTGGAGTCACAGGCAGCATCACTGAAACCTTGATCAGACTATTAGGTTGACTGACAACTTGGTCAGTGCTGATTTTATTCAAGAAACCAAAAAAACAACATTCACCCAGCAGCAGATTAGCTAGGAGTGAAATATCAGTCACATGACTTCATTGTTTTGGTGCATGGCCCACTTTTATGGCAAGGAAACAACACATGCATTCACTTCACTGCTGGGTTGCTTCAGTGTGTTTTAGTGTGCTAATGGGCCTGTAATACCTCCAAAAAGTCTTAAATTGTTTGCATGGAATGTGCCACAGCCAATTCGTGAAGGAATTTGAGCTCACCTTTGGTGTTTTCGGGACGTCCGTGTGCCGCTGTGCCCGTAAAGAGCGTGGTGATTTGACTGGTGCACAATACATCTCCAGTCGTCGCAGCTCACAGCTCTGGAAGCAGCATTCATCCACGATGCCACGGTTGTGGGACCGCCGTGAAGGGGGACCGTAGCCTGTTGGCTTGCCTGTTGGACAAGAAGAGAGGTCTTAAGAAGTGCAGAATCTCAGTCTACCCCCATCTCAGCAGTTCAGTCCAGAGCCATAAATGCAGCACACTTTGTTTTCTCTTAATGCCATTAGTGGTGCATCACAGGGATCCTGCTTGAGTAGCAAGGTCACACACCTGATCCATTTTAATTCTGGAATTGTACCAACTCATGTAGGATAATAACTTCTTCCGAGACAACACACCGAAAGGCCGCATTAACCTGATCCTTTCGGTAGTAAAGCATGGCGCACCGCCAGTTCACGGGCGCAATAAAGCTTGGCGCTGCAGCCAGACCATAACTCTTATTATTCCGATATACAGACAGCGTTAATGACATGGATTTCTCCAGTGTGAAATTTACAGGGTATCACTTTGCAAGAGCAGACCCTTTTTGGCAGCCGCCGCGCCGTAAAAAGGTCACAGTCACCCGAATGTTGAGAATATCACGTTCTTCCGTTTCCGACCTGATATCTTTTACCGAGTCTCCGCATTAGGAAAGCCAAGTGCAGCCCCCGGAGGAGCTTGCTCAGTCTGCAGAGGAAACAGCGCTGCACTACAGACTGCACCTGGCAGCCCTGCTAACCGCTGACTCGGGAAGAAACACTGTGTGGCGATTCAGTTGTCTGCAACACGTATTCAAGAGGCCATGGTAGAGCGTGAATATGTGCAACTCTTCTGCGGTTTCAGGGCTGCACTGAACTGTATATCCTAACATTTCACTGATTTGCTTCTACATTTTTTGGTGCAAACAGGAAAGAACTGCATAAAAGTCATCATGGAGACTGAGCATCATCTACATGCTCATTTGCAGTTTGCAGCGTTGCTGTTCAAAGAGGAATCTGCTGTGTTTAAACTCTTAAACCTCCCAGTCACTTAAGGGTTTATGTAAGAGGAGTCCTTGAAGCATCTGACTGACATTGTGTTCTTGCTTAGTCCTCCCCACCTCTCCATCTCCACCCCACCGACCCCCTCCCGGTGGCCTTTATAAAATATCCCACTCTCCACTTACAATTCCCGGCTCACCTAGAGCAATATAGCCCTGATAGGCTTTTCCCTGTTACCAAATAAAATAATAATAATTTAATATGGCATTTACAAGGAGGAAATGCCTTTCCCTTTCAGAGTTAATAGCTTTTGGCTCGCTGGGCTGCCAGCGCTGACAAAGTGCATTAACTTCTGCTCTGCACTTGCTGTATACTGACAATGGTGTTTTGGAAAGTGAGGCGCTCTCATTCGGAAACAGATGCATCCCCACGGACTGCAGAGCCCTTGGGTGCACCTCTGGGTTTGGGGGAGGGGGGTGTATACAGTGAATGAATGATTCGATGAATGAATGAATGAATGAATGAACAAATGAAGGCCTCAATGGAAATGTTCGATGAGGTGCATATCCAGTATGTATTTGCTTATGATAGCTTTTAGTGATGTATTACTGAGGGAGCACTGAGTGGAGAACTGACCACATTCACATGTGTGGTACATGTATGCGTATACGATGTCATATATTTAAACACCTAATGTCACAGATATGTCACCCCAAAAGCGTAAAAATGCTTGGAATGTGCAAAAATGTCATCACATCCTCGATGAACAACCACTCTTTGTGCTCTTCATGAAAGAGCGGAGACGCTTCAGGCCCAAGCCTGTGATTACACATTCAGACAGGTTGTCAGGAGCCAGCAGATTTGCTCTCTGGATGACTTTCCAAGCATATCGGAAGTCTCCCGAATTACCGTCCGCTGTTTTCCTCGAAATAAGTCACATGATCCTACCACCCAAGCAGTGGGGAGAGAGGAATCAGTGCGTGTCCCAGCGTGTACGACAATCATTACGTGCAACTTCTCCAATGAGATATAATGAGGTGAAATTGGCCTCAGAGGTTTTTGGTGATGCATTTCAAGAGATCACTGCTGTAATGCCTGTAAACAATGGGCCATTGTTGAAGCATCACAAGCAAAAATGGTCAAAGAACCTCTTATTGCTCATAACCACAGTCAATTGAGGTAATGACAGACAATATGATTCAATGGAGCTGTTTTGATGTTTTTTCTTGTCTTTGTTTGACGGCAAGTGGGGCAGATTAGTTATATCCTTTTGTGTGTGTGTGGGTTGGTTTTCTCATTTTAATACAGATCAAGGATCTCATTTTTTTTTACGTTTGCTTTGTTTGGGGATTTTAGTATGGATTACAGGCCTGTTGAGCTGATTTTTAGTGATTAAATAAGGCTGTAAAGGCTTGGGTAAAGATGCTAAATATCGTAGCAAATGGAAGCAGCTGAGGCGCTGAAGCGGAGATCGGTTTCTGACGGGTTCTGAAAAAAATTGAACCAGATGGAGAAGTGAACTTCAGTGTCAGGAGTGTGAGTACAGTAACGGCTACTCGATTGGTTAAATTAATCCCATGTATTGAAATTGGTTCTACATTAAGGTTGACAACTAATGATGAGTCAGCATTTTTCCAACCAACTTTTGGACAGACTGGAGGAGCGCTCATAAATTATAAGGTCATTCGCAACTCTGGCAGAAAAATCTACGCCAGCTGTGAAAGCTGAACACCACTTTTGGGTGGCTCACTTGGCTTAGGCGCTGCTTCTGCAGAACAGGGGTGAATCCTACCCATGTTCTAGTCTCTAGTTATGCTGTATGGCTTGTATGGTTACCCAAGCACTTTCCAAGCTGTTCCAAAAGCTCGTAAAGCTCCTAAAGCTCCAAATGAATAGAAGGCAACATCAAATTCCTCACACTGGAGAATTTTTTTTGCAAGCCGGCAGTTTCTGCAACGTGCTTGATGATCCTGCTCCTAAAGCTCCAAAAGTTCCTAAAGCTCCAAAAGAACAGAAGGCAACATGGAGCTCCTCATGCTGGAGAAAGGTTTTCTGCAAGCTTGCAGTCTTTCAGATTGGTGGTACTGTTGATCTACAAGCACCAGAGTTGGCTAAAGCTTCAAGAAAGTTGCTTCTTGTTGCCTGTGCACCGCCGCCAAAATATGTCATACCGTTACTCTACTGAACCTGCTTTGAGGTCATGGTCCTCTACGAGCCAAGTTGTAGCAGAGAGAACCACTGATGGGTGATGGCTACGATCACATGCAGTAGCCTGGATTGGGCACCACTCATGGCCTGTACTGTTCTAAGCGTCTCCTGGAAGAAGCATCTCAGTTCCTCCTCCAGAGTGGCACAGTTAGGAGCTGACTTTTACTGCCTCGCTGTGGTTAATAAAAAACAGTGGATTCTTGGACCAGACACGAGTACACTGCCTGTGGAGTGTCAGTGAGTTTACGGTGCATCTGGGACCACAAAAACTGCTATAGACCTGGAAACTACCTCTTTATCACTGGCACCGCAAAAGCTTTATAAGCCAACCCCCCTCCCCTTTCAAAAAACCTTCTGGTATCCTGCCATGATTTGTTATGCAATTTGATTCCGGTGCTTTTGGGCCAGATGCTCGTCCCGAGGATATGTGGCAGTGACCAGAAAGACCAAGGATACCGCTGTTACGTGAACATGAAGTACCTTGTGTTGAAGCGGCCCGGTTTATGGAGACTATTAACCGTCAATTATGACTTTCGACAGTGGGGACAAGATCCAAGTCTGGGTGTTTTCACTGGCTTAAGCCTCTCATCTTGGCGCACCAGTGGCTCGGCCTTTGATGAGACACCTCTTTGTTCGCTTCGCCCCGTGACTCAGATGCAGTCAAAGTGTTCTTTTCGGGCCCTGCAGGAAAAATGACACCTTCCCCTCTTTTTTTACAGCTAAGAAGAGCACACAGGAGGTCTTTATGCAGCGTTCGGTGCATTCTGCTCAAGTCCACTGTAGGGCTGGGACGAGGGGGGGCATCCTAATCATCCTGTAATCCCCTATAATCCCCTGCTGCTCTGGGACAAGAGCCGAATCTGTGAGTGGGTGGGTGATTTGCTGTTTACACATTTCCTCTTCCCTCGCTCTGGCCGTGTCCAAGATAGCCCTGAACGAGGCTGGAAAAAAGAGTGTTCTGTATAGATACATCCTGGCCCTCCCTTGCTTACCTGCTCCCTCTCTTTTTGACACCTCTGCTTTGTCACCTAGTGCATCAGTTCTACTGAGAACGGTAAATAAAGTCTTCCTTTCTACTCCCATGGAAATTTCCACTTTCCAAAAATGGGGATATGTATCTGGAGCCGTGCGCTGAAAGTGCTGGTGGAAATCTCAGGCTTGCTCCCGTGAACTTGAGACCATGAAGGGAAAACATATCAATTCAAGGATCTCCAAATCCAGAGGTCCTTTTATTAAAGAGCTCAGGTTTGTTGTCTTGAGCAGGTCCCAAAACATCCCCCTCCCCATCCAGCCTTCCACCACACACACACACACACACACATTTCTGACTCTTGATGTTTCCCCCCAACATGGTTCCTCTCTACAAAACCCTCAAACAGCAGAGTGTCAGGCATGAATCTGCTTGCTGAGATATTACAAAGACAACTGAGAATTTCTAGGTCAGACTAATAATTGGAAAAACTGACTACCCTGCGGATCCCTCCCTCCCTTCTCCTCTGCCTCATTCTCTGTGCCTCTCTTTCTCAAGTCAGCATTCTGTTTCAATAAACACTCTTTTTTTCCCTTCTATCGACTAATATTTCACTTTTCTATCAAGGGACTCGTGAAACTTGAGCAGCTACTGCCTTCCTGACGCGAATCAAGCGCACTGGTACATGCTACAGAACAGCCGGCATTAGTGTCATTAGTGACAGTGGACAGACCGCCAAGTCCAACATAGCAGGTTGCTCACATGAGTGTGTGTGTGTGTATGTGTGTGTGCATTGATCAGGGTAGAAAGTTTAGTGACAACTGAGAAAACCAAACCATCACTCATTCCCAGGTGTGAGAATGGACACACCAATGATTCTACAGATTCTACAGATATTTTTCCATAGATGTTGCTGCCATAGTGATGGTAGAGAGGACTCTACACTCTTCATTAAGGCTGCAGTGATTAGTCTGCCTTATCAACATTTCAGGATGTGGTGTTTTTTTAAAAGAGTATTTTTTTCTGTGATTTTTGGTTTTTGGGATTTGGCACAAAGACATCACTACACTGTGTGCGGGACTAAGGAACATTCTTAGGAACGATGTGTCGCCTGTGGCAACATCGCTGCAACACGCGGCCTCAGGTGGCTTCTATAAAGCGATATGAAATGACATAAAATGGTAAAATACACTAATTAAAAAAAATTAGTCATCATTTAAGGTAATCCACGAAGGAATGTATTGCAGGCTCACGAGTGGCATAACCATCAGGAGGTCACAGGTTCAAACCCCAGTAACACTTAGTCTTTTATCTTTATATTGCGTTTTTTTACAGGGAATCCTTTAGTAAACTATACAAATAAAAGTATAACATGGAGTATTTATGGAGCAGTGGTTTAGCCTATTATTTATTTTTTAGCCTGGTTTGCCTGCTATCTTTTAGCCTTTTTAGCCTGTTATCTTTGAACCCGGTTGGTAAGAAAACAGGTTGTCATTTTAAACGTAACTGGGTTCTTTCTTCATCTATCAGTTCACCAGGTGGTCCATGCTAACAGTAGAACAGCCTGGCTATTAGTGAGTTGGCGCATTTATTAGCATTTCAAACGCAGCTCAGCCAATCAGATTTCAGGACTACAAGTTTAACAAATTAAGTTAATTCAATCAGTTTAATACATACCATAATGTTTCTAAAACAGATTCTCGCTAATGCTGTGGCTCCAACAGTGCAAGTATTTCCATCTCTTTGCAAAATTTGATCAACAAAACACGTCATAAGAACAAGCTAATAGGCAATGATTGTTCCGCAGAAATGTTCAGCAAACGCTCTTTATGTTAAAAAGTATACAGACAGTCCTTTAATTGTGCACACACACACAGCTATGTTCTCCATAGAAAAGCACAGCCAGTAGAATGGGATGCTCTAGAGCAGTCATTCATGAGCCCAAGTTCAACATGACCATTGGTATTGGCCTATGGAACTGGGTTCGATTGAGTGATGGAGCTCCATCCAGTACCTTCAGGATGAGTTGGAGTGGAGTTTGTGATCCAGAACTGATCATCCAACATCAGTACAATGCTCTCGCAATCAAATCATCACAACATCTAGTGTAGAGCCTGTTGCTGCAGACAAACTCCTGTTTTAATGGAACTGATTTCAGAAGGTTTTCAGTGCAAGGAATGAAATTAGCCACTGCTAACAACTTTTACAGAGCTAAACTGATTTAGCTAAGGAAGTCGGTTCTAGATTGTATGCCACCCCTGGCAACCCCCCCTCCCCCCAACAAACAAACAAACAAACAAACAAACAAAAATCCTTTATGCACTCATAGTAATTTCTTTTCTGTGCTTTGGAACAACACAAACTAATAAAATAATTAAATATTGTGGTTTATTTGGTAGCATTCAATAGTATGACTGATCTTATGACTGCATTAGTTCTGTACAAAGCTATATAATAGATCCTTCCATCCTCCCTACATCAGGCTTCCAGTGGGGCGACCTGAGGTCAGCCTACCCTTGACATTTCTTCCCCATCTTGTACCTCTGAATGGAAGACCTTACCAGGCATTCGCCTGCCAATCTCGCAAACTAGAATCAGAGTGCCCACTTCAACAAGGGTAACTGACCCACACAGTGGCCTGGTATCACTGATGTCCCAAGCCAATGAGACCGAAAACTGATTGGGCCACTATTCTAAATTTTTTTGTCTTGGCATCCCATGCCACCCCTCGCAAGATGCCCATGTCGACCATACCTCATTCCCCCACTGAGCTTGGGCAACTCAACTGTCCTCCCAAGCGTTAAACTAAAAGTAAGCAGCTCCCTCTCATGGGACAATGGCACAATTTATCTATAATAGGGATGTCATTTTTGGTGAAATGGTCAATGCTGCAAACGTAAGTAAGTAAACACTACTTTCACATGCTAAATTTTTGTATGACCTGAGTATCAATAACAATATGCCTCTTGTAGGCTCACAGGTCCTAAATATTCGTGAATGACCACAGTAATAGTTCCCATTTCCATTGTCCTCGACTATGTGCTGAAGCCTTCTCTGCTCAACCCTGAGGACTCTCTCCTTGATTATACGTCCTGAGGGGTGGGTTTGGTTTGTGTTTGATTATTATTTAGGTTTCTAAAGTGGTAAAAAAAATTGTAATTAAAGATGCCAACAGAAATTCTCATCATGGTCACAACCTATCAGGACTGGTTACTTGCTTCTGGCATGACCTGGTTTCGTTATTAGGTAGGGCCTGTCCAGTTTTCTACTAGAGTTTGTGCTCCAGGCCTGTCCTGCTCTCTTCAGCATGTGGTAATGATGCAACAATTTCACAGAAAGTTCAGATTACCGTAAATGTGTTTGCTTTGGACTCGATTCAGACAAAAACAAAACCCCGGTCATCGATAGGCCATAAAGGATCTGGCCGACTCCCCTTTCTTGACCACCAAAAGCCCCGGTGCTGTTGACAGAGAAGAAACTTCCCTTCTCAGCTTGAGCTGAGTCTCGTTTTGCCTTTCTTCTGTCATTAAGTCGGTGAAATTAATCTCTTTAGTTCCTGTGCATGTTCACCAAAACACTAAGCCATGTGTCAACAACATTCACACCTCCATTCATTCAGTTCATAAATGTATCACCAGGTGCTTAAAGAACGTACCGAACAACTACTGGCGAAGTCTTTAAAGGTCTCAATTCATCACCTGATGATGTGCCAATGTCAATGGAACGTCTGATTTTATCATTACACTACAAACACTTCCCTCAGGCTCTGATTTCCTTTGATTGCTGTGAGAACTTTGCTTTGTCAGAGAACCAGCAACAGTATTTGTAGTAGCTTGTGATCACCTGTAGGTGGCAGCAGCTATGGAACAAGTGGTCCAAAGCTTGCACTTGTCTAGAGGAAAACTAATTTCTGACGGATGCTGTCCATCAGAGGTTGATAGATTTCCAGATTGGCAGATTTTTTCCACTCCTGATCTAAAATACCCACCTCTGCTGACCATGTATTTATCTCTTTCTGTGGACCAAATGTCCTCATAATGATGGAAAAACTGGAAAATTTGTAGAAGTGGGGACATTTTGCTGGTCCTCATGAGGAAACATGCTGTTTTTCACAACAAATTCAACTTTTTTGGAAAAATAAGAGCAGAAAGAGCCTTTTGGTTACTAAGGTTAAGGTCAAGATCAGGTTTAGTAGTGGTTGTAATAATTATCAACATAAATTATTACACAAGTCAATGGAATGTCCTCACAAATGAAGTAATACCAACAGATGTGTGTGTTTAGATCTCCCATCCACTAAAATTCCATTTTAGGTCCCTGACAGTGGATATTTCTGAAAACACTGTCCATGGTGTGGATGTTTGGAAGAGTTTTTTGCGTGGACAAGCAAAATGCAGCTCTTTAAAATCACTGACATCCAGTTGTTAACTGATGTGTGGTTGGGCCTGACCACATCTTCACGCTGTATATGTCACATACGCTAATAGGCCCGCTCATAAAGGCCTTCCTGGGGTCTTCAACATCAAATTATATAACATATATTATCGCCCCCTACAGGCCTGGCATGCTAATGTGAGCATTTTTAATTGTCTTTACATTCTTGCATGGAGTTAAACATTCCCAGTGACTGAACAGACTCGACTTGGCCTTTTTAAAATGGAAAAACAATTAGTTTAATTGTTTTAACAGTTTAATTGTAGAGATCTAGATCTCTACAAAATTTACATTTCATATTCAAAATTTAAATCTTACATATTGTTGTTGTTTTTATACTGTTGTGCTTGAGAGACACCATCAACCGGAATCAAATTCCTTGTATGTG
>JBBPCZ010000136.1:31427504-31438666 GCA_037974445.1 Brycinus macrolepidotus | reverse complement strand
CAAAACTCTGGTAGAACAACGTCTCAGGCGTCAGGCGGTGCAACCAGAACCATTTGATGGAATAACTTTCTGTGAGGGAGATTTTAAAGGCAGACAGTTCTGACTTCTAGAGTTTCTCTAGAACAGGGCATTTCACACCAAATCCACTCTGTTTATTCAGAAACTTGGAAAAAATGGAATACCCCTTTAAATCACTTTAGACCTGTGTTGCCTTGATTGACATATTAGCGATGAGAAGACAAAGCACAGTTTGTTTGATCGTAGTTCTATGTTTTATACTGTAGATGCGTCTATATTTATTGTTAATTGTCAATGAAGTGCAGTCCGATAAAATGAGATTTTTCCTTGATCCCCTGAATAAATGTACTAAGCAACAGTTTGTGTGTCGTACCTTCGCAGTGAGAATGATGTTGGAGCTTTTTGGGTTTTCACAGAATATGGTCATAAGGACCTTGGCAACCATATGCAAACTGTGGTGTGTGTGTGTGTGTGTGTGTCTGAGAGGGGGGAGGAGGGAGAATTGGGACTGGGTATTGTAATGATGTATGAGTAGGTTTGTTAGAAAGAGTTTGGGGGGGGGGTTTGGTTGCAGCCCTAAGGGCTGAAGGCTTTCCCCTACTCTTCCTCTGTCCCAAACTTATTCATCATTTCAACGTGCCCTACTTGCGTTAAACATCATTAATTCATTCAAGACACTCGGATGCTCACAAACACACACACACACACACACACACACACACACACACGTTGTATCAACCACAAATGTACAGCAGCCCCAAAAAGTATTTGGGCGTTTATTTCAAATTTTAAAAATCATTCTAATACTGTCATTCTCCTGTTTTGGTAAAGGGGGGGGGGGAAGGGGGGGGGTTTGTGGGATGAGGGTGATGGGGGGTTCAGATCTTCATTCTTTGAGCAGTTTCTTTCCAGGTTTGCATGAAGAATGCCTCTGTGGACTTCGTGATCCCATTGACAAACCCAAGACTCTTTACAGCACCCTTAGTGCAGCCTGGTTGGAATTTCTCTCCACACTAAGGTTGTTTTTCCACTCCACAAAGTAGCAGAACCTTTGGCACCGGAAAACGGGAACCGCTTTCTTCCATGGACCTGAAGGGTCCAGGTTTAAGGTTCTTGGTGCCTGATGAAAATTTGCACCTAATGGGGACCTAATGGTACTTGAAGGGGTTCCCAGTCTTTTCCAGCACTTGCAGATGAAGCTAATGACAGTTTAGCAGATTCTTCACTCTTCCAGTGAAGATAAAGTCACCAAGCACTGTTACCATCACCACCAGGAGGTAAACTAGAATGGTAGACACACTCATTTTAGAATTATTATCTTGTAAAGGGTTTAAATGAGGTGAAAAACACATTAGGAAGTGGCGTAATAGGTGACATTAGCTAGTTAGGTAGTTAACGTCGTTAGCATTTATGCCAGAAAAAGTGCTTTTGCTCCTATTTTCACATTTTACAGATAAAATGTAAACCCTGCTTGATTCGACACACAGTTCTGTGGAAATGTAGACATCCTTGTGAGTGTGTCCATGCAGAAAAGCACACTACGATGTTTTATGTCAGCACAGCTAAAGCTTAAGTAAGCCAGATAGCTAATGAGTCACTTTAAAGAGAAAACTGTTGAAGCGTTGGTTAATTTTACACACAAGCCTGAGTGAGACATTATAGTGAGGCAAGCAAGGCAGCCAGACTAGACGCTTTGTAGAGGTTTTGATGGTTCCAGCTGTCTCAAACGAGTAGAAAGCGAAGTAAAACTTGGATTAGGATCTGTTCTTGTTTGTAACTGTTCAATAGAGAGAATGAAACAACCCTCAGTTTGATGTACAAAGAGCCTTTTTTTTTTTTTAAATATCGTTTAACACTTGAAACATAAATCGTTTAAAGCATAAATGTTTTTAATCGGTTAAAGTGTCCAAATGTTTTTTGAGGTTACTGTAAATGTGCAGTTAAAAAATGAAGAGACAAAAAGATTTTCTTGAATAAAATAATTGAGGAGTAAATGGGAATTAAAAGCGGGAATTGGGGCGGGTGTGAACGCAGCCGCGTTGGAATTCAGATCAGGTGTGACTGACTGACAAAGTGTCGCTGTACTCGGTGCAGGTGACGGCGGCGGCTGCCAGAACGCTCTCTCTCTCTCTCTCTGTCTCTCTCTGTCTCTCTCTCTCTCTCTCCCCGAGTGCGAAGGCACCAGCGATCCTGGAACGGAGTCAAACCCCGTCAGCATAATGGATCAGATTAAAGCTGCGAACGCTTGGCAGCTTCGTGCCCACGGGCCGTCACGGTCTGCACGCTCCTGCATATCTCTCTCTTTCGACAACATGGAACGGACACCGTGTACGTCGCTTAGCCGAGGATCAACTAGACAACCCGTCGCTGCTTGAGTGATTTCTATTGTTGGCTCGCCCAACGTCTTTATTCATTCCCAGCCTCGCACACTTTCAATCAATTTCAGTCCTTCAGAACCTTTCCGCTGGCCATTTCCCTCCTTCTTTTGTGCGACCTATCTCAGAAATGACCTCCGTTCAAGTTTTAAGGACTTGGGGAGAATACCTGAGATTTGCCCTCTCCTGTTCTGATTGGCTGTGCTCCTAAACGAGAGGCTCTGAAGGGCAGGGCCCTGGCTGGCTGGCTGGCTGGCTCGTTTCTGTCTGAAGCCTGAGCAGTCTGGCTGCAGCTACCCACTGACTGACCTGGTCTAGTGCCCAGACAGCCTGCTTCTCTCCCTGGTATAAACCCAGGCAGCCAAAGCCTCTCTCCACTCCCTCAAAGGCCCGGCTTGTCATTATCTCCTGCCTGACTTCCTTCCCCTCCGGTCTGGTGGTAAGACCGCATCGTCTCCCGCCGTACCCATGAGTGCCGTGCCTGCAGAGGGCCATCTTAGCACCTTAACCCCTGGTGCCCTGCCCACGGAGCCTCAAACGGCATGCGTGTGCCCTCCACCTCCGCCTCGCTTGCCTGGGCCCTCCAGTCGGCCCCTTCTCTGGCAGCCCTGGCATCGCGCCTCTGCCTCAAGAGAACGTTTTGTCACTTTTCATTCGGAGGGAGAATGACATCGCTGGGCAAGGAGAGAGAGGCGGTCCGTGGTGTTCTGAGAATATGAAGCCATCTGACACACACACACACACACACACACACACACACACACACACACACATAAGGAGCGGTTCGTTGTTTTGCGCCGAACGACTCTTTTGTGCTCTGGGCGGCGTGTTCCTCACCGCTCCACCAATCTGACTTGACAAGTGCGCCGCTGTCATCTTGAGTTTGTCCGATTTGAAATTCTAATTAATGAACTTGCAGTCACTTTGCGTTGTTTTTTCCCCCCTCGTTCGCCCAAGTTGTTTGTTTGCAGAGGTTTGTCTTCTATTCGTCTTCGGACTTCAGAGCCTCCGCATCCCGGAGCAGATTTTAATCTGCTGGAACTTGATGATGGGCCTTGCTCTTGTAATTAAAAGAGCATAATGACCTGAGATGGTAATTGTTGATGGCTTTAAAAGGAAGAGCGCCAGAGATACGATCATTTAATGGTGGTCTTCAACTCGTCGCTGGCCTCGGACCCCACGTCTCTCGAAGGCCGGAGAAGGTCACGAGGCGTTCCGGTTGCGAGAACTCTCGAGTTCAGGGCAGAAATGGTCTGGGATGTTCTTTTCCCCAGGAAACCCATTCGCTCGTCCACCACCAGGTGGCAGTAGCATACTTGATGCTGCTACCCTGCAAGTCCCTCCGTTCCATCTGTCACAACACGGCCCCCCCTCTCCCTCTCTCTTTGTCTCTTTCTTCGTTTCTTCATCTCTGAGCATTTTGGATCCCTGCCAGTCAGAGTGAAAATGGATGTAGAACTAATCTATTTCCACGGACGTCTTAATCCCCTAATACAGTGATGAAATCATTTAATCGCAAATCATCAACATCATCACCGCCATCATCATCATCATCATCATCATCTTCTTCCCGGCCTCCTCCCTCCACTGTTGCATTAAATGTTTAAATAACGGGGGGTGATTAAGAGCAGCTTTGCGCGGGCTGTGACAGACAGGGCCCTGGATCTGGTTTTGTTCGCCCGGCCCGGGCGGACGCTGGGTGTCAGTTGCGGCGCGGTGACATTAGATGTTCGTTTATCCTCGTCTCGCTCGTGTTATCTGCCTCCACCGAGTTTTAGTCCTGTTTTTTCTCTCTCTCTCTCTCTCTCTCTCTCTCTTTTAAACACAGCCGTGCTTAAAGGCTTAAGGGCCTGTCTGTAATGGAGGGATGGAAATCACACTTCAGTCATTTCCAGAGAATTCCATCAGGGAACAGAACCTCAATCCCTTGTCTGCCACATTTGGGTATTTTTCTTTTTCTTTTTTTCCTCTTTTTTGTGTCAAATGACTTGCAGAAAGAAAATAGAGATACACTGTCTGAGGTCCCTCGGTTTCAGTATGAAAATGTGCAAGAAATTTAGTATCCTCGCATAAAGTACCCACCTGTAATACTAAAACTGTACTTTAGCTTGGATCTTAGTTAAGAATAAAACTGAAAACCTGAGTGTTACACTTTATTTCATTTTTTCACATTCAAGAGGTTTGCAGTGTCTCAACCTTCTTCTGATTTCAGTCTTTAAACAACCAAAAATGGTGCCACAAAAGGTTCTTGGAGTGAGGACGTAGAAGAACCTCTTTTGGTTCCATGTTTGAAAAAGATTTGGAAAAAGTGAATGGGAAGAATATGTAAAAAATATTTTAGGCCATATGAAGGTCCTGCACTCTTTTGAAAAGGTGCCACAAGGGTTTCTTTGAGTGACGCTATAGGACCATTTTTTTCAGGTTCAGAGAACTTTATTGATCCCGAGGAAATTGATTAGGCTACGACTGCACAGAGACGGGAACAATAGAAAAAATATTATATAAATAAAATAAAAAATAAAATAAAACTCTCAAGAAAATACTCTGAACTTTATCAGAGAGGGGGTGGATTTAAATACAGTACAATTCAATTCAATACAGTACAATACAATATAGTACAATTCAATATAATACTATGCAATACAATACAGTGCATTTCAATACAATACAATACAATTTAATTCAATTCAAAGCAATGCAATGCAATACAGTACAATACAATATGATACAGTACAATACAATTCGATATAATACTATGCAATACAATACAGTGCATTTCAGTACAATACAATACAATTTAATTCAATTCAATTCAATTCAAAGCAATGCAATGTGATGCAATACAGTACAGTACAATACAATACAATATGATACAGTACAATACAGTACAGTACAATACAATACAATATGATACAGTACAATACAGTACAGTACAATACAATACAATATAATACAGTACAGTACAATACAATACAATACAACACAATGCAATACAATACAATACAATACAGTGCAATACAGTACAATTCAATACAACATAATATAATACAACACAATACAAAATACAATTCAATAAATAAAGTTACTAGTTCTTTAACAGAGTGAAGAAAATTCCATGCACTCCCACACTCCAAATCTTGATTAGACAAATATGTAGTAAGTGTGTAAATGTGTGTGAATAGCTGTGGTGGTTCTCTAGTTGGAATTAGTAAATAATTCAGAGTTTAAATTAGGAGTGGGCAGCATATTTATATCATTAATGTGATAAACTTTGTCACGGTATGATTTTATGTCTTTATGAGCATATTGTGAATATCGTCATTATGTGAAAACACAGAGCGGCTGGATGTTTCTTTAGAAGAGCAGAATTAGTGCCGTTTAACTGGATTTTGTTCTTTAGAAATTATTAAATCATACAGTATTTTAAAATGTGGCACTACTGCTTCTTTTTGACTGTATCAGTCCTCAGTAATGTAAAACATATTTACTGATGGAGTCTTGTGGTGTCTTTTACCATATTTGCCATCTCTAAGTTCCGGTGAATGGCGAGTACATAAAGTAAAGGTTCTTTACCGGTGAAATACCTCTAAGAATGTTTAAATTATCCTTTAAACTATCCTTTAAAGGTTCTTCACACTCACACAACTCATTTACACAAGTGGTTCATTTAAGACCCATTCACTAAAATGTTCTTTAGGGAACCAGTAATGGTTCTTCCATGAAGTTACACAAAGAACCCCTATTTTTAAGAGTGGATTCTAAATGATAGTTTCATTTTTAGGACATTTGTATCATTTGAAGGATCTTCAAACCTTGCAAAGGTTTTTCACACTCACACATCTTATTTATAAAAATGATTTGTGAAAGAACCATGCAGTGAAATGTTCTTTAGGGAACCAGTAATGGTTCTTCCATGATGTAACACAAAGAAACCCTTATTTTAAGAGTGTATACCAATTGAGGATTTCTACTTAGAACATTTGTACCATCTGGAGGATCAGTAACCTGGAATAGGTTCTTCGCTCTTTCACATCTCATTTACAGAATCGATTCACAGCAGAACCATGTAGTGAAAGGTTCTTTAGGAAACCAACAATGGTTCTTCTATGATGTAACACAAAGAACCCTTGTTTTTAAAAGTGTACACCACACGAGGGATTCTTTCTGTAACATTTGTGTCATTTGAAGGTTATTTACACCTTGAATAGGTTCTTCACACTCTCCCAAAAGTGATTCACAGAAGAACCATGCACTGAAAGGTTCTTTAGTGGTTCTTCTATGGCACCATGCAACTAATGAGACTTACATTTTCAATGTGTTGTTGTATAACTTCTCTGTTAAGTGTTTCTTGGTCCATCTCCTCTCCTGCCCACCTCAGGTGTTGTGAGATGGATCTCCTGACTGAAGTTCTTCTCACCAACGTTGATCTCCAACATCGAGATCTTTGTCTGTGACCCTGGTTCAGGGCCCTGAGGTGGATGGATCCCAGATGGCTCTGCAGAGCTCCACGTTTGAACAGTAAACCCTCAGAAACTGTTGACTCCAACAAAAACACAGTGTGTTTCAACCCAGGAGCTCCCTGGAACAGAAGAGCATGTTCTGAACTTTCAGTGCCTTTGCATTGGTAAGTAAAAGAGAAAATATTGTATTTATTTCTTTTTGGTAAGAATATGTTCGGTCTTGTCTTAATGAAAGGCTGTTCCTCCACTTCCTCCACGTTTTTGACACTCGGAACAGAATCTGAAGTGGAGATCTGTAGCCAGAAATGACCTCAAACTAATCGCAGTTCTTTTTTTTTTTTATGTGACTCACTCATGCAGATACATTTTCAACAATGCGTACAACAAATTCAAGATTCAAGATTTTTATTTGTCATATACGGTTACAGAAGTACAACACGTAGTGAGCTTTAACCAAATGCAATAACTAGAAAATAAAGAATAAAATAAATGGACAAATATGCACAAATGTAAATGATATAAATACAGAATTTGACAAAATTAAATACAGAATAAAATACAGAAAATAAAGAATTTGACAAAAGAATGTCCATCGGGATAAATAAAGTTCAACAGTATGTACACACTATAAATTAAAGATAAACAGGTCTAGCCATGTAGACCTGTGTACATAAATATGCAATAGAGTCATTTTTTAATATTACAGGAGCACTAAAGCAGCGACTCTTGGTGTTCTGGGGTGAATCTGTCCAGGTCTGCTGGAGGTTCCAGCACCTTTCAGACGACCTTGGGAAGAAGAAAGGCTCTGTGTGCACCAAAGAGTGGAGCAGTTTGGGTTTCAGGTGAATGTTTAAAGTGAATGAAATGTGTCAATTCTGAACAGATTCATTTCTCTCACATCACTGGAAGAAGCTTTAAATTAAAATCCAGAGGTGTGTCAGATGTGTGCGCAACAGAGAGCAGTAAACCATATTAAAAAAGAGTGAAAATGAAGGAAAAATGAACAACCAGGATGTTTCATACATGAAAAGTGATCAAACTTCAATCAATCAATCAATCAATCAATCAATCAATCAATCAGTCAACCTTTATTTTCACCTGGAGATAAACCTGGTGACCCTTTTACAACACAGGCAAGTGTTTACAGCCCATAAAGTGACTGAAAATATAAAAATGGAATTTAATCAGCCTGCAACACAACCAACAGAACACAATCAAGGTAAAAAATAAAGAAGAGAAATAAACAAATAAAACAATAGAAGTTAAACATGAAGTATAAATAAACAAATTAGAATGTAAGATTGTTAAATAAGACAAACTAAAATCTGGCAAACAAATAGAATGGTTGAATAAAATAATGAAATAGATCGTAATAACTCCAAATCCTTTAAAAGAACACGTCGGCGTGTACAGCAGTTAAATTCGCTCTGTTGATCGGAAGTCCGTGGTGGTCTTTTATCTTTTATCTGGTGGTCTTTATGAACTTAATTAGTCGTGGCATCAAAACCTAAACCTAATCCTAACTTTAACAACAACCCAAAACACAAACCTAATCCTAATTTTAATGTCAACTGAAATCCTAAACCTAATCCCAGCTTTAATGTACCCTGAGCCAAACGTCCTGGAGTGTGGGACGATAGAGAAAAAAATGTAATCAGGCGGACATAAACTTAAACATAAACATAATCTAGAACCTCCCGACTCAACAACTCCTTCTTCCCCACTGCCACCAGACTCCTTAACAGCTGACCTACCTCACACTGTCATTCGCACATTAGGCTCTTTGCACATTTACTTCAATTTAAATTTGCACAGTTACTATTTATCTGCATCTGCACGTTACACTTAAGGCTTTACTTATTTACTTTACTTTACTAACTTATTTTTCTATATAGAACTCCTAACTCTAATCTCGGCATTTGTGTGGACAGCAAAGAAAGAATTTCACTGCACAGAGAAATGCGCTTTCTACGGTACATATGACAATAAACGTTTTGGATCTTGAATCTTGAATCTTGAACTTGTCATTGAACTTCAAATAAGAAGTTTACAGCAAGAGAGACGCTATAATATACTTAGAAACTCAGAAGGCAGCTCGGTTACTAACCAACAAATATTAATATTAATATTATTATGTATCTTCTCGTATGTATATTGTACCGTCATCCTGCTCTGTTATTATTTTATATGTTTATTTATTTATTTGTATTTTTCTATTTACCATTGGGGTTCTTCAAGGGTTCTTTAGTAAAGGTAGAACCGCGGCAACTCAAAGAACCACTGAAACATTTCAATGGTTCTTCTCTGATGGAGGAACCGCTCTATATGGTTCTTTAATCCTTTCATTTGACCCCATTCAGTGTTGAAATAATTGACATCATTTTTTGTGCTTCATATTAAATGACTTTTTCTAATTTAATGGGGACAAACTGTATAAATGAACACAAAATTAACACGATGTGTTCTGGACACATTTTGTACGTCGGTGTTCTTTGAGGCTGTTTATAAAACATATTAGAAATAACGTTTTCCACATATTAGTTTTGGTTGTTTGGATGATATTGAGGGTGTTTATGCTGGAATCTGTAATTTTATAATCGTTAATAAAATCTTCCCTCTGCTTTAGTTCCATGACTGAATAGAATCAGACCTGCAGGAGGGAGAGAACCAGGTCACATGACATATTTTTAACCAGAACTTTGATATTTTATTACGTGTGTGTTTTATTTAAAGCACTATTTAGGTTGCCAACAAAGAAACATGAAGTACCGACACACAAACTTGGGGAGAGATTTTAATTTCAGCCAGGTTTAAACTGATGGGGTCAAACTGACCCCAGACATAAAGGTTGTTAGTAAATTTGAACAGAACGTGAGGGTTAAAACATGGTTCTGTATGGCATTAAAAGTGTGCAAGAACCTCTTTTTTGGGCAATGTGTAAATTGAAAGTGTCCATTTTGTCATACGTGAACACGCCACAGCGTGAATTTCTTTCTCTGTATTTAACCCATTTAACCCATTCACCAAGTGAAGCAGCGGGCAGCCAGGAACACAGCGCCCGGGGAGCAGTGTGTGGGGACGGTACCTTACTCAAGGGTACCTCAGTGGTGCCACCGGCAGTCCTGGGATTCAAACCCACAACCTTCTGGTCACAGGACCAACTCCCTAACCACTAGGCCCATTTGGCTGGGAGTGTATTTTTGCACTGTAGTGAGGGGTGTACTCTTCACTCCACTGTGTATGGTTGCAATGCCAAAGTTCTCCTTGACATGTTGATCGTTACAGATATTTAATTTCTTATGGTGTACTAAATTATTACAGATATGCAATTCCAGCATTTTGTTTTCAGAGTATTTTCAGAGAGTTTTATTTTCTGTTATATTTATATTGTTCTTGTCTCAAGCAGTTTCCTTCCGGATCCTATAGTGCACTATATCTTTATTATCATGTGCTATATCACCACTTATCTCACTATTAATGCAATAACAGACTCGGTTCTCCAAACCACTATTTGTGTGAATTGGTAAATTACTTCACAGTCATTTATTTATCTATAGTATTTATGTTCACATATATAAGCAGCATAAGCAGTTTCCTTCCGGATCAGTAAAGTTCTGATTCTGATTCTGATTCTGGTGGTCTCTAGTCCAGCCTGGACTCTGTGTGGTCTCTCCTGAAGAGTCGGGTCAGGAGGAACCGAGAAGAAGACGAGATGCTGCCACGGACCTGCGGGGAAAAGAGGGCGTGACCGGCCTCACTGGTGACTAAGCTTCTCCGGGGCGTTGGCATGGACTTTTTTGCTGCAGGTGTATGTGTGTGTGTGTGTGTGTGTGTGTGTATGTGTGTGTGTGTTTGTGTGTGTGACTCATAGGGCCCGTCTCAGTGCCAGCTCAGCCACCCAGCGAGCCTTCACTGTGCCAGTCAGTCAGCCAGCGGGCATCGTGGCGCAGTGGCGGGTGCCAGAGCCGGGGCGCGGCCTCGCTGTCTTTTTGAGCTGGAGAGCTAATTGCTCCAGCACTGGCTAATGCTAACCGCTAGCGCCTGCTCCGGCTCCCCCGGCGTAAACACAGGCCGAGAGCTTCTGACTGGACCGCCAGCGCGAGGGCCGCCGCCGCCGCGCCAGCGCCCTTTACAGGCAGCGGGCAAGCGGGGAGGGGGAGGGGAGGGTCAGGCCGAAGCACTTGTTTGTTCTTTTGTTTTCGACTAAATTGGAAAGTAAGAGCCTGGATTTCAAGGACAATCTTAATGCTTCAGCAGACCAAGACATTTTGGACAACGCCATGCTTCCAACTTTGTGGACCCAGTTTGG
>JBBPCZ010000136.1:31360623-31373132 GCA_037974445.1 Brycinus macrolepidotus | reverse complement strand
ATGTAAATGTCTCTCATCTATCATTGCAATCTGTGTGTGGAAACTACGTGAAAAAAACAGCCCGTTTTTAAAATTCTGTTTTCGTGATGTCACAACATGTACACAGGGATAAAACATCCCTTAGAAGCGATATATATATGTGTGTGTGTGTGTGTGTGTGTGTGCGCGTGTGTGTATCTTAAAGGCATGGCTGCAGTAAAAGGGATATGAAAAAAAGAATGATTGTTTTTGGTTCATAAACCCACACAGATGCCATAAGCAGACCCCAGTGAAAATAAAAAAAACAGAACAAATATGTAGGATATGGGCCCTTTAACAAAAACAACAATGCCAGACTTCTGCAGGCTGGTCTGTGTGTGTGTGTGTGTGTGGTGTGTGTGTGTGTTTTTGTTGTTTCTGACTTTGTGTTCTTCTGTTTCTCCAGATTGCTCGACAGCAGCAGCAGCTCCTGCAGCAGCAACACAAAATCAACCTCCTGCAGCAGCAGATCCAGGTGTGTCTTCAGATCTGTGTGCGTGTGTGTGTGTGTGTGTGTGTGTGTGGGTGTGTGTGTGTGTTCATATGTGCGTGACGTCACCTCGTGACAATGGCAATCAGTTGTGTTTGACAGGTGAGAGCAGACGCCTCAGAAATCATTTCCACCAATCAGCAATCAACCCCCCTCCACCAATCACAGGCCAGAATCAGCCTCTTCACCCGCAAACAATCACCAACCAGCTCTTCTCACCAGAACCTCTTTACTGACTCCGAACCCGTCCTGCAGCCGAGCCCAAAGGGGAATTCCACCCGTTTTTCAAAATTCCTGCGTAATTATGGAGACTCACATTCCTTTCCAGTGGAGGTGAATGGAACCAGACGTCTCCAACACAAATCCAGCCGTTTTATTCTCTATGGCCCCCCAGTGAAGCTCCACGTGTCTCTGAGTGTTTATATGGATGCTGATAATGTAAAATAGTCACTTTTTTTAATAAAGGAGTTTGATGTAGTACGTAAACATTGTTAAAGTTCTCCCCAGTCCCTACAGTCCATAAATGCAAAGACAACCCGTTTTGAATTCACTGGTTTTATAATGTCAGCAAAAAACAACTTATTTCCATTCATCTGAGTAACTCTCTTATTGTGGCGTAGCTCCGCCCATTCACACTGAAGTTATAAGGAGTGTTTCAGCCCAGACTGCTTTTGGATTAAGGCCCAGCCAATCAGAATGAGGTCATTTAAATATATCAGTAACAAAAAACAGCCTGTTTAGTTATAAGAGGGTCTTGTATAATTAATTTATACTGTTTTGTGGTGCAAAGAACAACAAAAAAGTCCCTGAACAGTTGATCTAAGGATTGGAATCTAGAAAAAATACAGATATAGTCGCTTTAAAAATTCGTTTTAGGTCAAAAATTGAAAAGAAATTGGCCGAGGCAGCTTTTTACTACCATTAAAACTGGAACCTTGTAACTTCAGTGTGAATGGGCGGGGCTAAACTGTGGTGGGCTGAATAGGTGGGCATGTAAGAGCGCCCTCTAGTGTCTAATTAACTCTAGCAACCAACAGGGCAGCCTATTAAGCACAATTATACCCGCCCACCAAGAGGACACAGTCTAAGGGCTAAAGGGCAGGGCCTCAAGTCCCCCCTCCCCCGGGGTCTATAATTCATGGTTCACAGGTGTGTGTTTGTGTGTGTGTGTGTGTGTGTGTGTGTGAAGCCTTTTTTAATTTGGTAGTCTTGAGTCTAGGCCCTGCACGAAGCCACATCACACTGAGGCTATTCACACTCAAAACAGCCCCCCCTCCCCATGCTGGACTGTAGCTGAGTGTGTGTGTGTCTGTGTGTGTGTGTGTGTGTGTGTGTGTGTGTGTGTGTGTGTGTGTGTGTGTGTGTGTGCAGCTGTGTTTGTTGGTGTATATGTGCGCGTCCTGTACAGCTCAGATTGAAGTTGTCTAAATATGCGTGTGTGTATTTATGTGCCTACGTCTACTGCATATCAGTGCTGGCAAGTGTGTGTGTGTGTGTGTGTGTGTGTGTGTGTGTGTGTGCGTGCTGTGTGTTTGGAGCAGCTGTGTGTGTGTGTGTGTGTGTGTGTGTGTGTGCGTCCGCTCCAAAAACACGTCCGCTCGGGTGCTTCAGAGAAACGACCCTCAGAGAAACAAAGCTCCTTTTTCCCATGACTTCGCAACCTTTTCCCAAACAAGCATCTCTGCATTCAGTCCGGCGGAACAATAGTTTCTCACACTGAGCAGACAGAGGAGAGCCTTGTTATCAGCCAATCACGGCCCTCCATCGGTCTCGCTGCGGCTCGCGGAACTCACATTCCCCTCGGTTCCGAGGACCGGAGTCCCAAAAGCACTTTAGCGCTGGATGCGTCGGACACAGTCATTTTCACAGTGATTCACGAGGCGGCACAAACAGGGTTTAATGCCACAAAAGAACCACCTTTCATTGGACAGTTCCTTGGGGAACCATTTTTGTAAGAAGGTGGTTCTTCAAGTGTCCCTTGGTAAATTCAAGAGAATATATAGTACCACGTTTTTTGAGAAGGTGGTTCTCCAAGGCTTCCTTAGTCAATGCAACAGTATATGTAGAACCACAATGACTGGTTCTTCAATTGTTCCTTAGTAAATGCATGGGTGGTTCCTTGGGGAACCATTTTTGTGAGAAGGTGGTTCTACAAGCGTTCCTTAGTGGATACAGCAGTATATATAGAACCATGATGACTCAAAGAACCATTTGAAAGATCTACTAAAAATCAAAGCTGCCCAAAGGGGTCCATCTTTCATTGTACGGTTAATTGGGGAACCTTTTTGTGAGAACCCTCCTTCGAGGGTTTATTAGTAAATGTACCTTTTACCGGGCGGTTCCTTGGGGGACGATTTTAGTAAGTAATTGGTTCTCCAAGGCTTCCTTAGTAAATGAAACAGTATATATAAAACCACAACAACTCAAAGAACCATTTTTGTGAGAGAGTGGTTCTACGAGTGTTCCTTAGTAAATGCAACAGTACATTTAGAACCACAATGGCTCAAAGAACCATTTGGATGTTTAAAAGTAGATTCTTGGCTTGAGAACTTTCTCTCTCTTGAGGTTCTTGACCTTTCCTTCTTTTGGCACGGATCGCCAGACTCTGCCGCGCCAGGATCTGTCTTTAACCCTCAGAAACCAAGAGTTTCGTGTGTACTCCAGTGTAATTAGGTAATTATGTATCTAATTACATGATATACAGTCAGTTACATCTGCATCCGATTTACATTCTGTATCGACAGCTACTGTTTGTGTGTGACAAATATAAACTGTCTTTTCTTTCTGACCGTTCTCCTGAAAGTTCCACTGTAACCACAACTTTCTAAGAGTTTCTTGACCCATAGTAAGTAACTGGGCCGGCAAATATGATGATATTTATTGTTATTCTGATAAATTCCACCACATTTTCACTTTATCAAAACATACCAATACTTATAAAAACATACATTTTCTAACGTTTTCGTTCATTGCAAATGATGAGGAGTCAGGAAAAAAAAAATCTAGAATGCATTGCAAAATGTGAAGTGTTATTGCACTCCACTGCTCACTTCATTCCTGAGGTTACTAACCCAAAAAATTCCAAACTTAACGATCAATACTTGGCCCTTGATCAACAGATCAATAGATTGTAATCAAGCACAGTAATGCGTGCGTCAGTGTTGGAAGGGTCTCAATATCTCAAAAAATCTCAAAGGAGAAGCGACGCCAAAAATTCAGCTATAAAAAGAATAATAATAAAAATAAAACTTATGAAGAACAATAGTGTGATTGCGTCAGCAATTGTGGATCATGAAAGTATCGTGATTTTACATGTTTGCCGTATGACCCACCCCTGGTGAGCACCAGTCTGGGAAGTGAGTGAAGGGAACTCTCCGACTGTTTTGACTGTGAGAAGCTTCGAGGAGAGTTTACCTGCACCAGGCTCTCGTGCGGTGAAGCTCATTGCAGCAGAGCTCCTGCAGAGCGTCTGAGAGACTCTTTGGAAACTTGGTAAACTCTAGAAGTAGCTAACTCTACACATACACCATACCCCCCATCATACACCACTCTGTTAGGCTCCCCAGGGGCAGCGTTCATGTTCAGGCACCTCGCTTAGCCCCCGAACTCTCATTAAAACCCCCACTGCTGGGACCCCTGGCATCGCCGCCGAACAAGGGCCCAGTTTGGATGAAAAGAAAGCACCTGCCGAGCGGCTGGAGGTACGAGGCACCGAGGCATGAAACGCAGGCCATCTATAATACATTTCCACGCTTAGGAAGAGGCATAATAGCCAGGCAGGCCTTCGGGCCCGCGCTGCCGCCACCAACGCTTCTTATTAAAGCCTCCGCTTCTTCCTCTGCCCGCACCCTCGTTTTCCAATTAGCAGCTCACGGCTTTTCTCAGCACACCTCCTCCAGCTCCGTGGGATGCCGTGCCGGTGTTAGAAGCTCTGCCTGGCTCTGCGGCGCCGCGTGAGGCCTCTTCATCGGGCAAGCAGGAGGCCGGCGGCCTGACCGGGCCTCCCGCGAGGTAGCGGCCGGCTAATTTGACGCAGGTCGCGCACCGTTTAGCGGCACTGGCCTCTAACTCAAAGGAGAGAAGGAGGCGGCCTGACGTTCCGACTAACTCGTTTACGTCTTCAGACGACGGTTAACGGCGGCTTATAGAAATCGTATTAGCTCTCTGTGCGCTAATCCAATAAAACGAGCTCATACATGTCGGGTGCGGCGGTTTAACCGAGCACAGCGCTGCCGCCGGCGTCTCGGGACTGTAAATTCGTTTTCCCGTGGATGGAGAGAGGGGGTTGCTGTGGAGAGGAGTGAAAAGAAAGGCCCGCTAGCGCACAGACGACACACTCGCCAGCGCAAGTCCGGGTCCTGCGCACAGGAGCGGCTAACCCAATTGGCTGTGTAATTGTTTAATTTGTCTCATTACACCTAAATGAACGTAATTGGTGTTTTTCCTTGCTACAGCAGCTGAGCTGGTTCAGTTAAGGCACTGGGCTGTTTTCTTCCCTCCTCGTAGCCCCCCGAACACAAGGCCTGTTGATGAAAAACACTGAACGTTACCTAAACTCGGCGATGAAGTTGAGAGCCTGTTGGTGTTTACATAGTGCTAGCTGCTCTAATATCCCTTGTTTGGCCAGCATATTTCTCCTAGACATAACTGAGCTCAGACAGTTCAGCTCCTGAGAAAGAGCCTTCCTCTAATCCCAATTGAACAGTTTTGAGATCCATAAGGTTGTTAAAGAGAAGAAACTGAGAAGCCGATGAGAACAGCAGAAGAACTTCTGTCTTAAGCTGATTTTTTCTTTTGCTCCTTATTTCTCCTAAAGGGGGGTTTAGGAGAAACGAGTCAGACTCAGTAATCTCCAGATAAGAGGATGATTTATTTCTAATGAGACAAAGAAAAGACTGTTGTGAGCAGCAAAATCTTCCTCTGGGGTTCATTGGTTAGGAATGGTTGATTTGGCCAGTGAGGGAACACACACTTTTATACAACTTCTGTTTTATTTTTACCTTCTCAGTTTACTTTTGTCTTTGAAAGTACTTTTATTAATAACCAAGATCCATAATCTCTTCAAAAACACTCCACTTGTGAACATCCATGGGCATAAAAAGTCGATTTTAAGGAGACTTCAGAGGCAGGACAGTCTCCTAGACAGCTTAAAATAGCTATTATTTTTACCTGGTTGCATTATTACACTTTAGTACCCCAGCTGACTTTGTTTTTGGACATTTTCCCATCGTTGTTTAAACCAAAAACTACGTCTTTATGGTTTCTCATCCACATTCATTTTCAGCGTAGATCAAAAGGCGCATGCATTAAAGCACTGACTGAGTATGAATCCTGGTGGCATTTTTACACCTCAGAGGCGCCAGTGACTTAATTTGAACAGTTGTAACCAAAAACTATGTCTTTAAAATGGCTATGTTTGACATCTTTTGGATTCTTTTTTTGTTCTCTAGGTAAACGGTGTTAAGTTTTGAATTAAATCTTTAATAATGTGACCCTAATAGAGCACCACAGAAATAATCAGGTTATATTTTAAAAGGCAAGGTGTGAGGCTAAGTAGTTTCTAGTCGCTTTGGCCCCTATGAGACAAAAAGGTTTGGGCACCCCTGCTCAGAACCGTATGCGGTGAAAGTGTGTGTGTTGTCTTTCCTTGGTGATCTCCATTGCTTCACTGTGCTACGTAGGACCAGCATGTTCCTCAGCCCCATCTGCCTCGGAGAGAAGGGTGGGAGGGAGGCAGCGAATGTGAAAGACAACTTGTTAGCAAACGCAGGATTGTGCAAGAAAAACGGCACAAACAGGAGAGCAGAAGGCGACTGAAATAGCGATAAAACTGACCTGAACGGGATGTTCTGGATCACATCTCGTCTGGTCAGAATGGAGAGATGGTCACCAGGCCAGAAACAGAGATAAAGGAGCAATATTTCTTTCCCTTCCTCTTTGTTTGTGGTGTCTAAAGCCTAGCGGTCAGTTATGGCTGGTGGTATCTTTTTAGTACTTCTAAGTACTTTTCTGAACCTCAAAGTGAACTAAGGACTTCCTTTGGTGTCCAAAGTCTCTTCGAGAATAGTCCATTTATAAGCATCAATGGGCATCCAAAATTTTACGTTTTAAGGAGACTCAAGAAGTAGGACAACGTTTTACCTGGCTTTCATTTTTAAACTGAGATAGCCCAACTGCCTTCATTTTTGGACATTTTCCCATTGTTGTTTTAACCAGTTAGCAATAAAACTGACCTTGAGAGGGATGTTCTGGATCCCATCTCGTCTGGTCAGAGATGGTTAGAAGGCCAGAAACAGAGATAGAGGAGCAATATTTCTTAGCTTGTCCTCTTCACTTGTGGTGAAGTACTTTAATTGACGACCCAGTGAACTAAGAACTTCCTTTGGCATCCATTATCTATTCAACAGTATTTAACAATCTATTCAACAGTAGTGCATCTGTGAGCGTCAAAATTCGTTTTAAGAAGTCAGATGACTCACGAGGCAGGGCAGTCCAAGAACTCTCCTAGACAACCTAAGGTAGCTCTTATTTTCACCTGGTTTATATTTTTACACTGAGGTACCCCATCCAACTTTGTTTTTGGACATTTTCACATGGTTGTTTTAACCAAAAACATCTTTAAGGCGATTTTTCGACTTTAATTTTCAGCGTAGATCAAAAGGTCCATTTTTTAAAGCACTGTGCAAATATGAATCCTGTCAGTACCTGTGTTGCATTTTTACACTTCAGAGACACCAGTGACTTAATTTTTTAGATATTTTCTGGACATTGTTTTAACCACAGATTACGTCTATAGGGTGACGGTGTTGTACTATTTTTACCTGGCTTGCATTTTTACATTGCGGTAGCATAACTGACTTGACTTTTGGAAATTTTCCCATCATTGTTCTAACCAAATAGCCATTAAACTGACCTGAACGGGATGTTCTGGATCACCACTTGAGAGATGGTTAGCAGGCCAGAAGCAGAGATAGAGGAGCAATATTTCTTTGTTTGTTGCGTTTATATGTCAGTTGTGGCCAGCGAAAGCTACCTTCTTAGTGTCCTTTTTCTTTGAAAGTACGTTTTTAACAACCCAGTAAACTAAGAACTTCCTTTGGCATCCAAAATTTCTTCAAGAACAATCCGTCTATGAGCGTCAAACTTGGTTTTAAGAAGTCAGATGACTCGAGACCTTGAACAGTCTAAGAGCTCTGCTAGACAATTTATTATAGCTCTGATTTTTACCTGGTTTGCATTTTTATACTGCAGTAATGTAACTGTCTTCATTTTTGGACATTTTCCTCTCGTTGTTGTAGCCAAATTGCAATGAAACTGACCTGAACGGGATGTTCTGGATCACCTCTCGAAAGACGGTCACCTGGCCGGAAACAGATAGAGGAGCAATATTTCTTTGCTCATCCTCTTTGCTTGTGGCGTCTAAGCTTAGCGGTCAGGTATGTCCGGCGGTACCTGCTCTGAACGCCGGCGATGGCGAGGAAGGAGGCAGGAGACGCTCTCCTCTCCACGGCGGCGGCTTGCCAGCTAATGGGAGCTATTTGAGGAAGGACACACAGGCAGCGGAGCAGATGGGCACCGAGCTATGCCCACCTACGGCGGCCGGCTGACGCACCGCCTGCACTCCCGCCTAATGGAGGGCTAATAAAAGGCAGGCAGCGCCGGCGCAGACCCGCCACTCAATTTCATTAGCCGCTAATCAGCCAAAGGTGCCCTTGGCTCACGGAAAAAAAGGGCTGTCCGTCGGAAAAGAAGGGAAAAAACGAGTACTTGGAAGCGGAGCGGAGAGGAACTTGGTCGAAAATGGAAGCCGGAAACCCACAAGGCCCTTTTGTTTTGGGAGGGATTTCAGAGGCAGCGCCTCCAAAACGTGAAAAGCGAAGTTGATCACGTGGTTCCAGACGGTGCCTAATGGCCTGGTCCCTTTATACACGGCAACACCGAGACTCCAAGGAGCGTCATTAGATCCGTGTGTAATTATTTACGGAGGCCGTGGTGACAGAAATGAACTGCTGAGGTTTGGCTTCCTCGTTTCACAAATTAATCCTTCATTCTGTCAACGTGGGACCCCCTTAACTGAGTCCGCCGGGATGGGGTGGCCCAGGGGGCTGTCTGTGGTCTGTATGTGTGTGAAGTTTATTTAGCCGTTTCAGGACAGTTGGGATCTTTGCACGCCGATATGAAGTAGTGCCTCACAGGTTCACCACTAGAGGAAGAACGGAGAACTTGGCAGGTGTGAGAACACCAGATACATAGCCACATGCAACCCAGAGGAAGATTTTGCTGCTCACACTTTTCTTTGTCTGATCAGAAATAAATCATCTTATTTGGAGATTATTTAAGGCTGACTCGTTTCTCCTAAACCCCACTTTAGGAGAAATAAGGTGCAAAAGAAAAAATCAACTTAAGACAGAAGTTCTGCTGCTGTTCTCATCGGCTTCTCAGTTTCTTCTCTTTAACAACATTATGGATCAAAACTGTCTGACTTTGGGAGTCGAGACTTGAATTTGATCACTGAGACAAATTTCAGACTCATTTATAAGAAACCAAGTTTTCTTCTGGATCTTCTGGTTGATCTGAAGATCTGATGATCTGAGCTGAATAAAGATCAGCTTTATTGAGAGAAAAGAAATTTCATTCGAAGATCTTAAACTGGGATCGGGCTGAGATTAGAGGACGCTCTTTCTCAGGAGCTGAATTTAAGAAGCGGGAGAAAACGGTCAGAATCTCCAAGCTAAAATGAAGCAGCAGCTTGTAAGTTCACAACCACAGAAACAACAGAGAAATCAGAGCTAGCCATGATCGCTAGCCACAAATAAAGCTTAAATTTAAGCTTCGCTCGCAATTGGGGAAAAGGGGGTTTTGCAGCAGGCTAGCCGTTGAAGCTAACTGCCATTAAAGCTAGCCGCCCATGTTTGTGAGTAACGTGACGTGGGGAAAACGGAGAAAAGGCCTTGCAGCGGGCTAACCATTAAAGCTAATAAACCTAATGGCCTGTGCTAGCGAGTGCTAAGATTTATAGCTAGCTGGCATTGAAGCCAAGAAAGTTGTGCTTGCAAGTATTGCGCAAACAGGTAGCGCAGAAACAGGGAGAAGTCGGCGTGTGCGTGGGCCGCTAGCCGTTAAAGCTAACTGCCATTAAAGCTCACCGCTCGCGATTAGCGCTAACGCGGAGCGGAAAACAGGGAGAAGTCCTTGCAGCAGGCTAGCCGTTAAAGCTAACGGCCTGTGCTAGCGAGCGGCAGGCTAACGGGAGGCGGAAGCCCGCGAGCCCGGCACCATCCAGCACAAATTAATTACTGGTTGCGCGGCTACGTGTCCCCTCTTCAGCAGCGGGTCGCGGAGGCCCGGCTTTAATTGCCGGAGCATATGGCTGGAAACAGATTTTAGCTGTGGGACCCGCTCTCTCTCTCCGCCGCCGCTCCGTCTCCGCTCCCTCAGATGTGCGCCATATTGTCAATGCTGGCAGCTATTGTTCCACTCGTTTACTTCACAGAGCTAATTACTCCCTAATAATAACTTTACCTTGGAGTTTTTTCTCCCTCCTCTGCCAGCAAACCTGTTCACACTACATATGTTAATTATCGGCACATCTTCATTATGTTCAAAAAGCTTTAAGTTCAAGCTGTGCCGCCTGGCGAGAGGCTCCGAGTCAGTTCGCTGCCAACTTTCCACTTTTTCCTCCGTTTATTTCTTTAAATATTTTTTTTCTCCCTCTCTCTCTCTTTCTCTCTCTCTTTCTGTCTCCTATGAAAGTCTTTGGGGGGGGGGGGGAAAAAAAAAAACGTCTTCTCTCATGTCGTCTTCTGAGCGGCTTTTCTTTTCCATACTTTCCTTCTTTTTTCTCTTTTAAAGAGCGGCGTCCTGATTAAAAGACTGCAGTTTTTTGTATCTATGTTATCCTTACGTTCGCTTCAGAGGGCTGGATGTGCTGCAGCGGGACGTTAGATCCCGTTTCCTATTTATGTTGGAGTTCAGGGGTTTGACGTCCTTGTTCAGATCTGCCCAGTCTGCCCAGTAACGGCGAAATGGAAGGGCAACTTCACCGCTTTTTTAAAATTCCAAGTGGCTGAGACTTAAACAAAGGTGTTCAGAGCTGGTTTAGTGTGAAACGGTTCACTGTAGAGACTCTGATTTCTTTCCAGTGGAGCTGAATGGAACCAGCCGTTTTATTCTCTATCGCCCCCCAGTGAAGCTCCACGTGTCTCTGAGTGTTTATATATGGATGTTGATGATGTAAAATAGTGAATCTGAACTAAATCACTTTTCTTTGAGGGTCTATTTTGCCTCACGACGCCCTGCATGTATCCCTCCACCATGAATGGGTTTAGTTTTAGGACCTAAAGCTTCTCTGGTAGGACAACATCTCAGGCGCCAAGCAGCGCAACCAGAATAACTTTCTGTGAGGAATATTTTAAAGGTGGACATCTGGTTCCATTCACCCCCATTGTGAACAGTTCTGACCCGCTCTGGACCACTTTGTTCATGTTCAAAATTTGAAATTTTGAAAAGTCAGTGGACTTCCCCTTCAGAGAGGCTTGTGTTAGGGCCCACTTGTTTTCTCATTACTGCTCTTGGCAGCAGGGCAACTTCACTTCACGGCTTAAAACCGAACCCTTCAACAGGGATTCCTTCTGTGTGTGTATGTTTTTGTGTGAGTGTGTGTGTGTGTGTGTGTGAGAGAGAGAGAGAGAGAGAGAGAGACATAATGGAATGCAATAGCCAGCTGTTGAAGGGCAGGATTAGCCGGGTTTAGCGGAGCCTCCAGCCAGCGCTGGTCGTGTTCTCCGCAGAGCTCTGGAATGTTCTGCGGGATTCAGGAGGCCGAGGCTAAACGGCCGCAATGAGAAACAGACAGACGGGCCGTGACAGCGGCGGAAGGATATAACCACAGGAAAACAAATTCACTGTCTGACCACACTATAAAGCCTCCCCCTTTGTGTGTGTGAGTGTGTGTGTGTGTGTGTGAGTGTGTGTGTGTGTGTGTGTGTGAGAGAGCGGTACCCTCAGCTGGTCGTACAGCAGCTGTTGCGCCGCTCTCACTAAACTATTAGCGGCTTTACTGGAGTCCCCTCGGATCCCACGAGCCTCGACCTCATTTCCTGCACTCACACACACACACACACACACACACACACACACACACACACACACACACTCGGCAACATTACAGAGCTCAGAAAACTTGAGATCTTACAAAACCAGGAGGGGGGGTAATTTGAGTATTTAGTCGTTTTGTAATTCCCCTTTATTTTTATAAAGTACAAAATATGTAAAAAAATGTAGGAAATAGATCCTTTATTGTGGGACTATATATGGAATATGAATCTCTCTCTCTCTCTCTCTATATATATATATATATATATATATTCCATATATAAGCCCACAATATACCTGTATATGTATATGTATATACTCTGAAAATGTGTTTAAAGTCCACCAGGCTGAGCACACTAACACAACTCTAACTCTACCTGCTCCTCCAGGCTCACCTGTGTGTGTGTGTGTGTGAGAGAGAGAGAGAGAGAGAGAGAGAGAGACAGAGAGAGAGGGAGAGAGAGAAAGGGAGAGAGACAGAGAGAGAGAGAGAGAGAGAGAGAGAGAGAGACTAAACCTCCGGAGAGTGAAAGCTCGTTCTAACGTGGCCACAGAGCCGGCGTGGAGGCCGCGGACGAGCACATGTCCAATTACGTCCCTGAAAGACACAGCGGCGTTTCTGATTCGGGGCCGCAGGGGGTCCAGGGGGGTGCCGGGGGGAGGAGGGGGCACGGGGGGGCATAGGGGCCCGACGGAACGCCACGAGCATCTGATCTGCGAACAAGAGTCCCCACCGCTTTTACAGCACTCTCAAATAGAGGAGAAATTACAGTGTAGTGAGGAGATAAACCCTGCTGGGACAGAGAGAGAGAAAGACAGAGAGAGAGAGAGACAGAGAGAGAGAAAGACAGAGAGAGAGAGAGACAGAGAGAGAGAAAGACAGAGAGAGAGAGAGACAGAGAGAGAG
>JBBPCZ010000136.1:31207326-31245075 GCA_037974445.1 Brycinus macrolepidotus | reverse complement strand
GACACTGGCATGGAATGGTTGTCATACTCATAGAGATGCTGATTTAAAAATAAATTGCAGTGGTCTCTTATTTTTTTACAGAGCTGTAGATAGACAGAGACATACATACAGTGGCTATAGAAAAGAATCACCCCCTTCAAAATATTCATATGCTGTTGCTTTGCAGCCTGAAATGAAAACACACACACACAAAAAATACAGCTGTATTTATTAAATACAATGTTTAACATCCAAGTGAAAGATATGACAGCAAGAGTTCAGGAAATAAAAAGCAAAAAAAAAAGTCAGCCACTGTGTGGTAAATTTTTCTCTGTCAGCCAATATGTGGTCAATTTTGCTGTGTGCTTTGGGTCATTGTCATTTTGGAAGGTAAACCTTCTTCCCATAACTTTCTTGCAGAGGGCAGGAGGCTTTCCTCAAGAATTTGATGCTATTTTACACCCTGTATTTTTCTTTCTGTCCTGCTACAGAGAAACACCCATACAACAGGATGCTACCACCTCCATGCTTTAATGGTGTTCTCTGGATGGTGGGCTGTATTGGGTTTCTGCCAGATGTACCATTTGGTGTTGAGGGAAAATAATTTGATTTTGGGCTCATCTGACCATAACACCTTTTTTAAGGTGTGTTTTGGCAAGGCTCAATTAAGACTTGCTGTGGTGTTTCTTGAGTAGCTTTTTTCTTGCAACCCTCCCACATAGGCCACATTTGTGGAGCACTTGTAATACTGTTGTCACAAGCACACAATGACCACTCTTTGCCATAAATTCCTGGAACTGCTTCAAAGTTGCCATCGGCCTCTTGGTAGCCTCTCTGACCAGTTTCCTCCTCACTCTTCCACTCAGTTTGTGGGACGACCTGATCCGGGGAGGGTCCTTGTATTACCTAATACTTTCCACTTCTTAATTATAAACTTTACTGTGCTCCTAAGGATTGATAAAGCCTCTGGATTTTTTATCCATTTCCTGACTTGTGCCTGTCCACAACTTTATCCCTGAGATCTTTTGAAAGTGCCTACCACCCATAGGTGACTGCTTTTGGGTGCACTACCAAGCACTGGAAAACTCAAGGAATAGCTGTTTTTATGCTGAATAAATCAAAATGATTACAACTGATAACAGGTGGAACCCAATTAGATTGGTGTGCAATGGAGAAGGTGATTAGCTACAACTGAATTTACTAGTATTTTTTCGGAAGGGGTGATTCTGGTTTTCTATTTTTTTTTTCTAAACTGTTGCTATCATATCTTTCACTTGTTATAAGTTGCGCTGAGTAAATACAGTTGAGGCTGCAAAGCAACATAATGTGAATATTTTGAAGGGGCTGATTCTTCAGCCACTGTATGTGGGTAGGTAGGTAGGTAGACAGACAGACAGACAGAGACAGACAGACAGACAGACAGACTGTGCTTACCGTCTGAGTTGGCTTTAAAGAAAATAGCGTGCAAGTCTTTCTTTGGCACTTTGGGCAGACTTCTTATGTAATTCTTGGCCTGAGAATGTGTCACAAGAGAAAAATGTGAACCATTGCTATCCATCACACTCAGCGTCAATTTAATTAGGCACACCTACTATGTACCTTCACTCATTAGCCATTTTATCAGGTACATCTACCATACAGATGCTCTTTGTAAGCTTACAATTGCTGTCTGTAGCCCATCTGCTGCTGCACAATTTACTCCATTCTCTTCCTCATCCATCACTAGAAAAAGTGCTATCATTTGACCACCTAACATATTAATATTAGTGCAACACCAGTACACACTGATTGGTTAAAGAGAAGCTGTGCCTCACAGGAAAAAACTAGAATCATCACAACTGCTGAGAATGATATTGTTTCTAGTCCATGGTGGTCCTATGGTGGTCCCTTTCAACTGAATGGCAGCACAGAGGGTGGCTAACAAATTGTGCACAGCAACAACTGAGCTACAGTCAGTAATTTACAATTGTCCTATGTGCTAGGTGTACCTTATCAGACGACAACTCAGTGTATAAGCACTGTATGTGTATTCACATCACTCACATCCTGACTCTGTAGCTTTACGATGAAGTCTTGTGCTGGTGTCCCTGTGATTTTCATGATTTCTCTCAGCTGGTCCAGATCTAGAGCTCAGAGTCAAAGACTAAACCACACAAAACCAAAGTGCACAACTATACAGAATACCACAGACTGCAGGGTAGACAAACCATCTTGGAGCTAAATGTCATTATGTCTGCTTTTATTTCATGGACTCACTGCAGTGGACTCAATGCATATTATGTTGTGTTTTAAATGAATTATTTGAAAAGAGACAATAATTAAAGTAAAGGAATGTTGGGCTGGGTTTCACTGCTAGTTTAACAAGGTTAATAAGGATACGGTCATTTCCTTTAAAGAGTGGCCTCCCAAGAAGCATCTCTGCCATGATGCAACCCACTGACCAGATATCAACTTAAAAAACAGAAAATAGTTCAGTAGTAAAAGCAGAAAAAAGCAAACAAACACAAATCAATAATAAAAACAATGATTAAAATGCTGGTAATGCATTGTTTTATGCCATTAGGTATATATAGTATATATAGGGCAGTCTATGTACCATATTGTAGCGAAGAGCCCAAGGTTTTACAAACCTATAAGCAGAATCACCCAATTTTCACCACAGTTTAGGCCAAACGAATCCACAGACGATGCAATAGCACTCTGCTTTCAACACCATAATTTCATCCAGGCTTGTCATGAAGCCCCGTGATCTGCGCATCAGTGCCTCTCTGTGCAACTGGATCCTGGACTTCCTGACAGGCAGCCCACAAGGGGTACAAATTGGCAATGTCACCTCCTCTACACTGCCACCTAGCATCTGTTGTCACCCAGGGATGTGTGCTCAGCCCTCCTCCCTGCAGTCTCCTGTAGTCCACAATGAGCTCCTTGGTCTTGCTGACATTGAGCAGCAGGTTGTTGTCCCAACACCATAATGTCCAGGGCTCTCACCTCTGCTCTGCTGGCAGACTCATCTCCCTCTGATATGTAGCCAGTGATGGTGGTGTTGTCTGCATATTTAATGGTGGTACCACAAGTGGTATGGATCGGCAATGTTACCTCCTCCACACTGATACTCATCACTGGTGCCCGCCAGGATGTGTGCTCAGCCCTCTGAAGTATACCTTGTTCACCCAGAACTGTAAGACCGCACACAGTTCCTGTACCATCATTAAATATGCAGACAACACCACCATCATCAGCTGCAAATTACACAGAGACTAGTCTGCCAGCGGTGAGAGCCCTGACATCACGGTGTCAGGACAACATCTGCTGCACAACATCAGCAAGACCAAGGAACTCTTTGTGGACTACAGGGAAAAGAGGTGGAGAGTGTCAGCTGTTTCAGATTCTGGGGCTCAACGTTTTTAAGGATCTAAGCTGGTCACACCATATAGGTATGATCACGGAAGCAGCAAGACAGCAGCTCTTCTTCCTACAGTGGCTGAGGTTTGGCATGAACTCCAGAATACCCACCAACTTCTACCAATGTACCATCGAGAGTATTCTGTCTGGCTGTATCACGACCTGGTATGGCAGCTGTAATGCTCTGGCCTGCAAAGCTCTACAATGCAATGCATCACCTGAACTGCCAGCCATCAAGGACCTCTACAGACAGCTAAACACTGAATGCTGAACACTTTGCACATGCCCCCTTTAACTCTGTTCCTTCTACACTCACTTTAAAACTAGTTACTTTAAGACTACAGTCACTTTAAACTTACCTTCTGTACATACGCTGGAATGTATATATACATGTACATATACACACTACACTCTCTTGCACTACAGACATTTTATAAATACTTGCAAATGTTAAACGCTGTCTGCTATTCACCTTATTATTTTACTACTGATTTTACTACAAGAATACTTTTACTGTTGTACTACTAATATTCTACTTGTGTTTTTACTATGCAAACTTTGAGAGGGCTTTGAGTGCAATAAATAATCAATTCATCAATGTTAATCACTTCACCTGTCAGCGGTTTTAATGTTGTGGGTGATCGATGTATATAAACAATTGGTCTCAGATAAATGTATAAAATGATTTTGGTGTGTTAGTCCTGAGCAATCCTATAGATTTCAAATAATTATTATAAAGCTTAAAAAATAACCTTTAAAAAATAAAAGCTTTAAAAAATAAAAGAAAAAAAACATCTTGGAATGATGAACAAAGCTAATAATGATTCTAAAAATAATGAAGAAAACATTATTGCACTGAGAAGTGAAATTATAATCAATGTAAAGTCCAGATCGCCATATATTTGAAAAGTGGTGATTAGTTAGATAACTTGCTATAATTGTTGCAATAATTAGTTAGATAACTTGCTATAAAACTGTGTAAATAGTCAATACGCTCCATAGTAAATAATTTATAGTACACTCAGTATAACTCAATATAACAAAATCCTTGAGTATTGAGGAAAAAAACATTGTTGCATTTATAATATCTACATTCTAAGTTAGTTTAGTATAAAATGTAACAAGTGACTTCAAACTTTTGATCTGCAGCATACAGTGAATTCAACAGCTGAGCAGTGACTTCTGTTATGGGTGAGTTTCGAGTGTCACCTGTTTGTGAGTAGTGCATCCAGTTAAGGATGACTTCAGGTGCCCGGTACCACCGAGTCACTACGTAACCCGTCATCTCTGAGTCTGCCTGCCTCGCCAGCCCAAAATCCAGAATCTGCACACAATACAACAGTGTCCTTAATGTTGTAAATCATGTATATACCGGATAAGTTATAATGTCAGAAAGTTTAGGTTACATTGAGGCTAGGAGAGAGTAACTGTGAACATTATACACTTAGTAGTAGTCTCACAGTAGCCGTGCTTAGTGTTCACATGTTAATTTGTGAGAGTCAATGACAGATCATATCGCATACATTGTTTAAAATGTTTGTCATATTAGTAATTTAGATTTAACTTTTATCTCAAGCAGATAAACAAAAGGCACCAATATTGTTCAAAATTCCCAAAAGTGATTTGGGATTAACAGGACGTTACTCTGATTATTTAACAATCTACTGTACTGTTACTTTGTATTTACAGTTCTTTTGGTTGAGTTATCTGCCTCAAGATTTGAAATATGAGCTATTCTACATGTTAACATGCTAATCTTCCTAAAACACTGCTACAAAAAAACTGATACAAACTTTAACAGTAATGTACACATTTTGATACAAAGTGGCATGTATATTACATGCCCAATATACAGTACTGTGAAAAAGTATTTGCCTTGGATTTCCTTTATTTTTGCATATTTGCCTAGGCATTTGCTCTTATCCAGAGAGACTTATAATTTTAAATATGTTACTGGTGTAAGCAAATGTAGTGTTACGAGTCTTGTTTATGCCCAGTCTCTGAATGGAGGACAGCAGTGTTACCCACTATGCTACACCAACTGCACTATGTACACTACTACACAATTGCAATACCTGAGCACAAATGTGGAAAAAGTCTTTATGTTTCTCTTGGTTATCTGTGGTTTCACCTTGCAAATCTCCCTTGAATGCCACTTTAACCCAATCTTTTTCTAATGGTGGAATCTTGAATGCTGACCTAATCTGAGGTGAACAAGGCCTACATTTCATCTTTTTTGGCTTTCAAGATGAGTTGTCACTGCGCTCTCAGATGAATTTTGGTAGACTGAAGATTCACAACTGTTCCATGTGTTCTTCATTTGGAGTTAATCAATATATTTAAATCACATACTTTCTCATCTTTTCCAGAATTGCCTTTGTTCATGGCCCAAAGTGCTGACTGTTTAGACCTTTCAGCTACTTCACATTGCTGCAATTTTCAACTAAATTTCTAAACTGGTTTATTGAGTAACTAAGCAAAGAATTAATTTTTTTGCAGTGCTAGTTTGTGTTGGATTTCTTTTTTCCTTAAGTGAATGAAACTGTAAATTTTTGTTGTTGTTGTTTTATCAGAAATGTGGTACTCAGGATTTTATTTGAAGAGCCAAAACAAGAGCGTGAAGAATATACTAAAACAGAAGAAATCATTGCACTGTACTTACAAATGGTATATTTCGCAATCAGTAAAGAATCTTTCAGACTAGATGCTTACAATTAAAATGGCTTGGAAAATTATGTTCTTTTTGATTTATTTAATTTACATTATTCTAAAATGTTATACCTTCAGTTCACAATTCTGGTTCACAGCCAGGTTTCCTGGTTTAAGATCCTGTTGAAGACAACCAAAAACAGCATTTTGTGGTAACACAAACGCTTATTCACCAATCTACTCACCCAAAATAAAGGCATGTACTGCCAAACCAGTCTCAATCATTGTTACTGTTATTCTGTTATTCTCTTAAAACATTTTTACAAACACATTTAAAAGGCTAAAATTCTAAGAGTCTGAGAAAAAAGACAGAAAGGCTCTGAAGAGAGGATGAATGGATGTGGTGTTGAATGGAGTGACCGGCCCTACAGCCCAGCCCCCCACGCATATAATTAACATGTCAGAGGTCACTTACTCTGTGAATGATCCCAGCAGAATGAATATACTGTGGAGAAGAAGAGGCAGCAGGTCAAAATGCAGATTGAGACAGAAATCCCACAATGCACACTCCTAAATCCACTGCTGCAGAAGTTGCTGGTGTGCATTAGACTAAATATAATTTTATGCATACTATATACTTTCTCTGGTTATATTACATTAAATTCATTATTGTCCTAATAATACAAATATAAGTACAAGTACATTTATATTTCATTTTATTTTTGTTTTATCTAACCTTCAGTCCCCTTAGCATTTGATACACTAGAAATTGCACTCTGTCTTCTGACAATCTTTCCATCTTCATCAGCTTCCCGAGGTCAGTACCCATGAATGGCATCACCAAGTAACTGAATAGGAGAAAGTGAGAACTCTCAGAATGGTTTGAGACAGGCAATATTGCCTGCATTGGTGCTAAATGGACAAAAAAAATGAAAACAACTTACAAATCCTGGAACCTGTCCAGCAATATTTCAGAAGTGAAGACATCTAGTAGTCCAATCACCTGTCTCAGCCCAAAAGGCATAAGGAAAACTGGTCACTGGGAATTATCGTGTAAGACTATGTAGCAATACTTATCCAAGCCCAGAAAGTTAAGCAAATGCTGAGTGCTGTTAGCTTACGTTCTCATGCTTCATGTGTTTGAGCAGTCTCAGTTCTCTGTAAGCTCGTTTGGCGAAGAGTCTGGACTGGAAAGGCCGGTGGAGCTTCTTGATGGCCACCCGCACACCTGTCTTCCGGTCAATGGCAGAACTAAAAAAGAGGAAGAACAAAAAGAGGCCAAATATGAAATAACTTTGGACGCTGATCAAATAGAGCAGAGTGTGAAATTGGCACCACTAGGACCTTTATTTGGGTGACCAAACATGAATCCCCACATGATCATGTTTCTAATGGACAAAAAAGACTAGGCTTTCCTCTGATTTACCTTGGGAAGAAAAAGAGGCCACTGGAGGGGCGCACCCCTCCCAAGCCTCAAGCAGCCATTCAAATGTTCATTGGCCCGTTAGGACCTATAAATGGGAGATTAACGACTTTATTCAGACGGTCGGAGTGACCATTAACTAAAGTATGCTGAAATCCCCAAAAAATAAAAATAATTACGAAAGGAAATATTTTAAAAGTGCTGGACATAGAAAACAGTAGTTCCTCCGAGCTGTGAGGTAGAAAGGTTGTTCTCTAAAACGGGTTTTCATTTAATTCTGTTGCTTCTGTTTGATAAACACAGACAATGCCATCAACGGGGGCTCTTTGTTACGGGAACTGCAACTGAAACTGCAAGACAAAACGAAACTTGAAAACACCTTAAAAGGATTTCCAATAGGCAGACAGCGCTATGGCTTCAGAGACTGGGTCACTCAGTAATTACACTGAGAATGACCGGTCTTCAGTCTGGACTTTCAACCAAAATATTCAGTGATATCCAGACACTGAAAAGTACAGGCTACATGATGCAGTCCTCTGATGCCAGGAGAGCCTCGGTGTGTCTCCGTGATGCTCCTCTGAGCGCTCGGTGAGGAGTTCACCAGGACACGAGTCTTCAGTGCTCGCACTCGGATGCGACGCGCGTTATTTGCCGGTTTTATTTCAGTAGTTTACTCACCAAACCGTCCCGTACGCTCCCGTGCCCACTTGGACTAGATCGCGGTATCTTTCCGGGACGTCCCAGACAGTCTTATTAACCTCTTGACGGTAGAATCCTGCCCTGATACGAAGTGACATTCTGACTTGTGGTAACAAATCTGGACGTCCAGTTTAGCGAGGACATTCAGTCCGTTTTCGTCCAAATACTCTTTACCCCAGACACCCAAACACTGCTGCGACCACTTGGGGAGGCGTTGGGGGCGTTTCACTTCCTCTGTACTTCACACGTTTATCCCAGTATGCCATGCCTGCACCTCCCTTTAAAACCCCCTTAGATAAGAATTTAGAGCAAGGGACACCAGTTAGGAGCATTATTGTCATTTTTTTGTTGTTCTTTCTTTCTTTTTGTTTGTTTACTCCACTTCCCCATTTCCTCTTAACATCAAGACACCAAAAACGTTGCCATAGAAGAACCACTTTTGGTTCCCTAAAGATTCTTCCACTTCTGTAAATAAGATGTGTGGGTGTGAAGAACTTACTGAAATCTTAAAGGGCCCATAGCATCTGAAACCCTTTTTTCTCCCATTTGTTGTTTTTCATTGAACAGGTGGATGTGGTGCTTAAATATGTTAACGCTTCAAAACGTACCATTTCCTTTCCAGTACATATGGTCCACATATGCATTTTAGCTGCAAAACCATCCCACTGCTCTTAAAGGCCATGGCAACACACAGTTATAAGGGATAACAAAAGGTGGGAGACTGTTTCTGGTGAACAAAACCACACAAATGTCAAAAGTGGACCTGATAGAATAAAATAAAATGCATGTAAAATGAACAATATGGGCTATTTAAAGAACCTCCACCTAATGCAATGGCTCTATCCCAATTAAATGTTTTTCCTAGAACCATACATCAGTAATGTAATTTGATGGTGAAGGTGAGTCCAAGCCATGGCCTGAAAGTGAAGTTTTGTTTTTTTTTTTATCTTGATTCATTTTGGTTCAAGATGTTTAACCCACACACTTTAACACTGGCAGCAGAGAACCCTTGACTTTTTAAGGGGGAGGGTGGGACAGGACACAAATGAATGGGACAGGCTGGAGCGCCAACAAAGGCAAGTAATTCCTCTTGTCCTAAAGGAACGCCTGAAGGGATTGTTTCAGAGGCATGCGGGGAGACTTTGTGGACACAAACGACACAACAAACATACATTTTGACCGATTTCTGTTTGAATGCATTTTCAAATCAAAGTCACTGTAGTATTACCATGACTGCATCGAAGCAACAAAAAAAAAAGAAAAACAATCCTCTAAAGCTCAAAAATATTTCCAGCTTCTGATCTACACAATCTTTTAGAGGTACATTCACTTGTCGAAACCCCTCTTAGGTTTATCAGTACAATACCTTTGTTCTGTTGAGGTCTTCAATGCATGAGGTAAATCAAAATTGTTTAAAAAAAGGATAAAATTGGAAATGAGACGGAGATACAAAAAAGAAGAATAATTATAATAATTAAAAAGAAAAAAAACCAACAATTCAGCAAATGCCCAGCATTATTTCCTGCTTACATTCATTTAAGGATTCTATGCTTCCTTACCTGCTTCTTCATTTATGCATTTATTTAGCACAGTTAAAAGTAAATGTCATCAATAAATGTGATGATTTGTACCCAACATAGCTAAAGATCGTATTTAATCCACAGTTGCCGGGCACAAATCCGAAATCTGACGAGGATAAACAACAATGAAAATACAAGTAGCACTTACAGAAACCAACAGAGCCTAAATCCAGTGTAAAGTAATAAATCCAGTCATGGATTCCAAAATAGAAAACTTCACAAACATCAAAAACATTCGGTATAGATCAGATACCCCGCGAGGCAAAACAGTCTTTATATTCAGCAGAGAATATAAACACCCAACAAACAATTACAATATTTAAAAAGGAATTGGACTGCAGAATCCCTAATTCAGTATCTGCACTGTGATTGCTTTAAAAAAGTAACATCAAACCTGACTGAAGGTAGTAGAGCTGATTGGATCAAGGTCAATTGGGAGTTTTTAGGTGTCAATAGGCCCAATAAGTAATAGCGGGATGCTGGATTGGCACAGAGTAAACCGCCTATGAATACTGAGTCATCTTGTTTCAACCAATGGCATTTTCAGAATCAGAATCAGAATCAGAATCAGCATCAAAAAGAAAACAGTGGTATTTCATTCTCAACAGGAGCCACAGTATGCCTGAAATCCTTATTATGTAGTCAATGGAAGAACATTTTTTCCAAATAATATACTACATGTGAACACAAAACAGCGTCAGCTGAAGTCAGATCATTCATGTTCAAATGCACAGAAAGTGTCAGAGGTATGTAAGATCTTTATAATGCACCCAAGAGATATTATGATGAGTAAAAGGCTTTTGAATACTGTGATACTATATTTCCACATTTAGACATGCTGTATGTCCTGTATATATATGATGTCTTCCAAAACATAAATGCAGGAGGTTGACAAAAGAATGGAAACGCATACTAATACGGATATATCGGTAATTTAACTTACAGTGTAATTGAGGATATACATGTAACTGTAGACTAATCCTTTTTTCAAGAAGATCAGTTGAGAGCAATGCAGAAAGCACTGATGGTGCAATACTTGTCTGTTGCAAGACAAAAGTAATATTACATTTTGTTTTGTCTTTGATTACACCCTAAAAATAGGGGGTCTTCAAGGACTCTTTATACAGAACCATGTCAAATAATTATATAAATGTTTAAATGGTACATTGCATGGTCAAATGGTTCTTCTTTATGATAGAGAAGCTTTTTGCACATGGTTCCTTAAAAGCCTTCATTGTTAAGAGTCAAAGGACCATTTTTGAGTATTTAATGGATCCCCCCTTTCAGTGATATTAATCCATGCTACAAGTGCTCACAAGTAGTTTTATGAGTGGTTATAATAAATGGTTTCTCCATCACAAACATCAGCTGTTATCAGGCTAATTATGCGTTTTTGGGAGAAACTAAATCAGACATATCAAAATTACATTCTAGTGCTTTTATAGACACCATGTCAGTGTACCAGTGAGATTCAACATTCAGCCACTGCTACTGTTTCCTGAGGCCACTTTAGAATATGTCTATGAAACGTTACTCTCATGAGACATTACCAGTTTTGGGAATTTGCCACAGTCATAAACTGGGCATTCCAGTCATTTTTCATTACGTACTTGCAGCAGTCATTACCTGGCCGACTGGCACACTACATTCAGCATTCAAGCCTCAAGTCTGATAATGGATGTGCTTTTTTCAGAAAAAAGGGGTCTGGCGCAAAAAAAAGTTTGAATAAAAACATTGGTCTGAAAACCTGCAAATCCCAAATGATTCAGCCCTAGTATTAGAATGAGTTCAATTTACAACAAATTTACTTGCCGTTTCCGTTATTTTGTCTACCTACTCTATGTCCCAGTTATTCCTACACTGTAAACAGGTTTTAGATTCTAGACTGGCCCTTTCTAGCTCTACATGCCACACTGAGTTTGGTTTGCTTAGATCGACACCCGTATCCTGTTGCACCTTTCTTTTATCCCTCTCAAAAAAAAGTACAGAGAATATACATAACAGCATGCACTCCCGGTAATATTAATATACTGGTTGTGCGTATAATGTGTCTATAATACGTTCCCCAAACTAGACACATGCTACCTTCCAGCATTCAAGAAAACGAGCAGATACACACTCACACATATGCACACACGCACATACACATACTCAAGAAAGGCATCATGCCTAGGGAATGCATCATTATAACCTCTGGTTGGCTCACAGTCATTCCATGAGTCTTTAGATCCTTATTGTTAAGTCTACTAAGGTACACCCTTCATCCTCCTGGGAAGTTGGTGATGGAACTCTGGGGAGGGTTTTGTTTCTTTTACTGCTCGTCCTGGAGGCTGTCTGTTTTGCTGACAGGTGGTTTGAAACTGTTCACTTCTTCAAACACCAGCTCTGTGGAAGGGGAGGGGGCAGGTAGAAGAAAAATTCATTCATGCATAGACCATTGAAATGCATATAATTATGAATTGCTTCTTTTGCTGCAATAGTATAGGATGCCTCAATCACTTTTCCTACATGTACACAGACATGCCCAAGAGCAAATTAAATTATACTGTATTATATTGATAGTAATTCAGATGTCATGTTTACATGTTCCTAAACAATCCGATGCTGGTCTAGGTCTATGTGGGTCAGTCAATAATTAAATACTAATAATTAAATACTAACATTTCTAAATACATGATGTACATACCTCTATACAACTGGTGTGCAATCTGCCAATAAACCCAGTGAAGAAGATGAAAACATTGGTGCATATGTAGAGCCAAAGGTAATGTAAAATAGGTATATAAAATGATACTTTTATAATGGATGTTTTATATCCATGTTTGCATGTTTTATTTCCATGTTTCAGTGCAGGTACAGTATTTAACTCTTAAATCTACGGTGTTAGCTGCTTCTGTCCATTTGCAGTTGTAAAAGAACTAAAGACATATTAATGATACACAGAGAATAACCTGAACTTTCAATTTCTTGAAATTCGATAATGGCTTTAATCCAGCATATCAGAGTATGCTGTTTACATGACCACTTGTATAATCTGGTAATCGTGGAAGTCAGCATTTTCCAATCATCCATTCAACTTCATTCAACCTTCAAAACTCTCTCTCTCTGTCTCTCTCTCCCTCTCCCTCCCTCTCTCTCTCTTTCTCTGACCTTTCCACTCTTCCAGGGTGCGGTCCTTGCTCTCCAGGGTTTGGTCATAAAGTGGTGCCTCAGGCTCATCGTCCGGATCGTGGTACTGAGAGAAATATGGGTGGCACAGAGCGTCAGTAGCAGAAATCCGTCTGTCACAGTCCAGCACCAGCATTCTCTTTAACAGATCCACCGCTTTGAGAGAGAGAGAGAGAAAGAGAGAGAGAGTGTTAGTCAAGACATTTTTGGTGTCACAGTGTTGCTTCTTTAGTTTAAGACTACAGCAGAGAGGCTAACATTGTAAATAAACAGTGAAAGTCAATAGTCACCCAAGTTGTTTCTATGAAAATACATCACCAAAACTTCTCTCAACCCAATCAAACCACATTCTGCTCTTCAATAATGTGATGCAGACTTGTGGATATGGGTTAGGACACTTACAGTGAGCTATAAAAATGAACTGACTGCACCAAGCAGCCATTTCAGACAACGCCAGAGCTGGCATTGACAAACAAGTCATAAATAAACCACTTCCAAAATCCAGTGTGACCTTAAAGAAGATCTGGATGTGGTTTGAGCAGGTTGAGAGGATTTGGTGATGTATTTTTACAGAAATGATTTGGCTATTTGAGTGTCTGTTGAATAGTGTTTGTTAGCAACACTAGCCTTGTAACTCCAACGGCACTAAAGAACCAAAATTTGCAATCCAAACATGTCTCAACTGATTGGCTACATCTGAGGTAAAGTGGAAAACTGAGCAAATTAGATTTTTCATTGAAATATTACTTTAATACAGATAATTATTTCTGAAAATATACTTTACTAAATGAACTTAATGAATAGAAAAGAGTATGTTGCAAAAATTATACTCTTGAAAAGTGAAATCATTCTAAAACTAGTCCATATGGGTATCATTTCTTTTTGGAAAAGATTTGTGTGTAATCCTCTGACCCTTTTAGAAGAGCCAAAACATAAAGTCTCTTATGTATGTATAATATATGCATTCAGTCTAACCCTGTGGATTGGCTCCTCTGAATATCTTCCCCAGATCCTGCTGGGGCATGTATGGAAGGGACTGGATGTATTTCTGGGCCTGGACATAAAAAACAGTAAATCAGAAAAAAACATGTAACAATAAAACATATCATATTGTATCAAACTCTATCACAGCGTAACATAACGCAGGATATCATATCGTCTTGTTGTATCGAGACTAGTATGTTTGAGTGTAAAAAAGTAATTTTTTCATTATGTTAAATGCTCTAGAAAACAGAAAATTGAAGCATTAACATATTAGTGATGCACATTTTAGGCTTTCCTTACTTTTGCTGTATCGCAAAATGTCCCAAATTGAGAGGCCACCCTATTGCATTTAATCAAATTTATAAAACTGAATTATTACCACCTTATAATTTAAATATGGTTCATGAGTCACTGATGGGTTCAGCAGTGTTGTGGAACTGATCCCCAACTTCATAGCTGGTCATATTTTTATTCACATTGGCTCTGGTACATTCCTGTAACATTTGAATGATGAGAATGTTTTAAGTCCACCCATACAGACATTGCAGTATCTACAGGCAGTCAGTCTCACATGCTCTGAAGAGATCTTCTTCAGTAGGTCAGGGGTCGGAGTGCCAACCACCTCCATGATTCTCTTCAGCTGATCTATATCTGAAGAGGTGCAGTTAAAGAGTGCATTTTGTTGCACCTGCAAGTTCTGTAAATGTTCAATTATGTGTGTGGAGATTAGTAGTGGGCAGTAGAATTTCTGACGGTTTTGCTATATATATTACAGCATAGTGAAAGGACTTTTTTCCAAATAGAATCCTATAAGAAAACACTAAGCCTGTCTTAGTAGATTAACAGTGGCTTATTATAATACACAGACCCCTCTGATCAACTCCCCTCTAATGACTCGTTTTCGTGTAGCTATCCTGCAGCCTAACCCTAGCTCTGTCCATGGGATCGGTGTATTCTAGCCTACTGTCACTAAAAACACATTATTGCTAAGCACGTGTGCTGTTTGTGATGCGTCCAAACGTTGCAGTCTGAAGAAGTTCTGTGCTTATTTGTGGCATACTGGTATGATGGTAATTGCAACTCTAAATCTAACCCTAACCTCAGAGTGAAGATGGGGCATAGTGTGTGAAAGTGGTAGAACAGATGGGGTATTTACATTAAATTACATTACATTGGGCAGATGCTTCTATCCAAAGCAACTTACAATTCGAGGAAACACTCAAGTTTCAGGACAGTGTGAGAACCAGAGGAGAGTACTAAGTGCTAAAATCTGTATGTAAGAGTAGTGCAAGAAGATGCATCAGGTGAGGAGATGCTCTCTGAACAGATGAGTCTTCAGGAGGTTTTCGAAGACAGAGGGGGATTCTGCTGCTTTTGTCGGCTTAGGCAGCTCGTTCCACCAGCGGGGAACCACAAAAGAGAAGAATCTGGACTGGGTTTGCCTTGTGTGTAGGGATGGCAGAGCCAGACGATGCTCCTTGGAGGAGCGAAGGGATCAAACGGGAACATAAGGCTGAATGATAGGATCAAGGTAGCTGGGTGCTGGCCCAGATGTCACCCAGATTTTGGGTTGGTTGAAGACCAACCAAGCTGCTGCATTCTGAACCAGCTGTAAGGGTCTTACCATGCAAGCTGGAAGACCCAGTAGGAGGGCATTGCAGTAATCGAGGCGGGAGATAACCATGGCATGTACCAGGAGTTGGGAGTCAGTTATGGCCTGATTTTTCCAATGCTGAATAAGGCAAAGCGACATGACTGAGAGACAGATGCAATGTGGTCAGAGAAAGATAGCTGGTCATCGATCATGACACCCAGGTTTCTCATCACACTGGATAGGGTAAGGAGTGAAGAGATAATCTATATATATTTTGATGGATAGAAGGTTTGGCTGAGTAACCATAAGTTCCATCTTGGTAAGATTTAGCTGTAAGTGGTGATGCTTCATCCATGTGGATATGATTGATAGACAAGCTGAGATGCGTGCTGAGACAGTGTGGTCATCTGCCAGGCAGGACAGGTATTTAGCAACCGGCAACTACAATACAAGCAAACATCCCATCAAATTAGCATAGTCTGCCATATGCTAATCCCCAAACAATGGGACATGATGACAGTCTCACTTCAGAGAAATGATAAAAATAGTTACCTCTGAAACTTCTACAATTACAAAATTCTACAGTTCCAAAAAGTACAAAATGCCAAAAGATGTAGGTGAGAATTAGTTGACAACACAGCATTGAAAAGAGCTGGCTAGGCTCTGTGTTGTCTCGCCAAACTGCAGCTCTCCGTCCTACCTCTCTCCTTCTCCTTCTCCCACCATCGTACCAGCTAGAGCCTCCACCCCCTCTCCTCCTGCCACTGAGGACTCTGACACCCATAGACCATCCATCACCATCACTGAGGACCAAGTGAGGAGAGAACTACGCAGACTCCATCCTGCCAAGGTGCCGGGCCCAGATGGCATAAGCCCACAAGTACTCAAGCTGTGTGCCTCCCAGCTATGTAGAGTACTGCTGAGGATCTTCAACTTGAGCCTAGGTACCAAGAAAGTACCCGTGCTGTGGAAAACATCGTGTCTGGTTCCTGTACCAAAGAAGGTGCGACCCAGTGCCCCATCGGACTACAGGCCAGTTGCACTCACCTCACACAGCATGAAGGACTTCGAGAGACTGGTCCTAGACACCCTCCTGGCTAGGTCAGCGCAAGATCCCCTCCAGTTTGCCTACCAGGCCAAGATTGGAGTGGATGATGCCATCATCTACCTGCTACACCATGCCTACAGCCATCTTGACAAGCCAAATGCATCCCTGAGGATTACAATCTTCGACTTCTCCAGTGCCTTCAACACCATTCAGACAGCCCAGCTGAGGAGCAAGCTGTCTACTATGCAGGTTCATGCTCCCCTAGTTGCATGGATTTTTGAGTACCTGACTGGCCACAGTACGTGTGACTACAGGGATGTAAGTCTAACACAGTGCTGTGTAGTACTGGAGCAGCTCAGGGAACAGTTCTGTCACCGTTCCTCTTCACCCTGTACACATCTGACTTCCAGTACAACACGGAGGACTGCTATCTGCGGAAATTCTCAGATGACTCAGCAATAGTCGGATGTATCAGGAGTGGGGACGACTTGGAATACAGGATGGCTGCGGACAGTTTTGTGGACTGGTGTGAGCTGAATCAGCTGCAGCTCAACGTCCAAAAGGCCAAATAACTGGTGGTGGACTTGCGAAGATCACGATCTCCTGTCACTCCCCTGTCCATTAGGGGGGTGGATGTGGAGATTGTTCAGGACTACAGATACAGGGTGTGCACACTGACAACAAGCTGGACTGGTCTAAGAACACTCTGGCCACATTCAAGAGGGGTCAAAGTAGGCTGTACTTCCTATGTAGACTCCGATCTTTTAGAGTCTGCAACACCATGTTGCGGGGGGGTGGGAGAGGGGTTGGGGGGAGGCTGTCTACAACTGCTGATGCATCAAAAGTTTTCAGGGTGGATAAATCACTTGTATTGACCAAATACACCATCAATCACATTTGCACATTCCTTGGCTAAGGAATCTGTGTTAATTGTATAAATAGCACAGTCTAAATCATTGGTGGAAATTAAGACAGGGTCTTAACCAACCATTATGCTTTGACACCATAGGAGGCTCTTGCATTAAAGGATTTCATAGCTTATAAAAATGAAGCCCAACCCCCATCAAAACATACACACACAGCTATACTGAGTATTCTGCTGCATCACTTCAAAAAGTGAATCAGCTGCACTACATTTGAAATTTACTTTCATATTGGATAGTCATGTTGCTTCCTGCCATTAGATTCTAATCTAAACCACTTAAGAGGCACTCTTCTCTCTTCCCTTCAGTAGTAGAAGCTCATTTATAGACAGCACCTAGATGTGTGTCTGGTCTTAGGAAAATGAAGGATACAGTCGTTGCCTGGAAACAAGACCTTCCCTTTGAGAAGCTCACCCATAATGCACCCCACAGACCAGATATCCACTGAAAAAGAGATAAAACAAATCAATCAGCACTATCCAGTGGAGGTTAACTTGTATTCATTGTATACAGCAGGAGCAGCAGATTAAAAAAAAAATCAAACACAACATATCTCACAAGTAAGTTGTTTAAAATGATATTTCACAGAATAACCACTTTAACTGTAATTTTTAATTTCTAGAAACTAAAAACTTTTCGCAGAGTGAGAATCCAGGCCAAGATAGTCCAGGATAAGAAATTTACAGTACATACCACTATATTCACTATTTTAATGATTTAATATCCTTATATTACAGTACGAATCCCACCAACTTCATAAAAACGCCTCATCAACTCTTTCTAAGAAAAGAAAACATTTTGAGATTGTAAAGCCTACAGGGTTTCAGTGTGCACCTTAAGTCATTACACTACTTGAGTTGGACCATTAGACCATAGGGTGCTAATAAATGAATGATTCAAAGCACGTTTAACTACACATCCCTAACCACAATGAGGAAAACAATGGAATGTTTCTTCATCAGATTAAATTATATAATTTCCTGTGAGCCATCTAATTTTATGACAATATGGAAATTATAAAAAGACATGTTTGGAGAAAATAGGAAAAAATGATATTATTTTTGCCAGATTCTGAAATACTACAGTTGAATTCAGTTTTTGATAATAAAAGTTTGTATCAATGGACCCCTGGAATAAATCAATAAACAGTGAAATGAATGATCATCAATGTAAGTGAGGTCTAAACGCATTTGTAAAAAATATTGCTCTTTTTTACCTTAAATTGTAAAAGATGTAACCTTGAATAAAAAAAGTTTTAACTGTTAAACTATTATTCTAAAAGAAGGGATGTACGCTGACCTTTTTTGGTAGAATGACTCTTAAGGCTTTAGTATGAAATTTGATCTGCATAACCCCAATACACAGGCAGGTTTTTTACATGGATGTAAACCTTTTTATAAAAGTATGCAATCTGTAGTAATTGCACATACTGGACATATAAGGCACTCCTGCTATAAGATTATTGAAAAGAACTGCTGCAGTAAGAGCACCCTCACCTGTTTGATTGTAGTGCATCCAGTTCAGCATAATTTCAGGTGCTCTGTACCAGCGAGTTGCCACATACCCTGTCATCTCATCATCTGTCTGTCTGGCCAGTCCAAAGTCCAGGATCTGATAATCAGTTTAAGGTTATGACACAAAACTGGGTTTTTTCAATAATCACATTAATTTTTTATTGTTCTCACTGGATAGTTTTATAATAAACTGATCATGAACATATATTCCTCACCCTGAGCTCACAGTCTTCATTGACAGCTACATTGCTTGGCTTTAGGTCCTATAAAACAGATGTGAGAAGAACTGACAACATTACAAGATAGTCAAATATGGAAAGATGTACACAACGTAATTATAGCTGAGATCATTTCAACATCAGTCAATAAAATCCTTCTCTTTATTTTACTTTTTATACTGTGCTCCCACTCAATTGCCTACACCTACACCTTTGATGGTTATTGATCTGTCTCCTCCCCCATTCATCACCATGCAAAAGCTCAGAAGTGACCATTCTTACTTGGGGGAAACAGGATTAATTGTAAATGCCTGAAATCAAATTAATAATGTTAATGTTAATTGTGCACAATCAGATACTTACAATGTTACAGGGTTTAGGTATAAGATTATCAATTATATATAACATTGCATGTAAAAGTTTGGGTACTCCTGGACAAATGACTGATGGATTTTTTAAGTGAAAATAAGTACACGTCCTCTGGCTGCAGGCCCCCAGTAAACATGGATTTAGTACATTAGTACATGTACATGTTGTCACCCCTTAAGGATTATAGAGGAAGAAAAGAATGAGTCACTCACTCTGTGTATCAGCCCAGCTGAATGAATGTACTATTTTAAAAAGAAGACAGGAATTAGATTACAGATGTTTAGAGCTTTCCAAAGACAAAGCAAATCTTTTCCTCTTTTTTGCGATGCAATGACAATGTATTTTTTGAGTAACCTTAAGGCCTCGGAGAAGCTGATAAATAAGGAACTGCACGTGCTCGTCTGAAAGGCGCTGAAACTTGACTATATTATTGAGGTCCGCTCCCATCAGGTTAGTGACAAGGTACCTGGAAAGAAAGAGAGGTGGCTAAGAAGAAATTACATTACTACACCAGACTACACACTAGAGATGGCCAATAAGGCAAAATTCATCACAATATATGATAAATGATACATATCACAATATTTCAACTGATAAGTAAAAGACCCAATAGTGCAACTTTTAAAAGTACTATTAAAAAACTATAAATATCATGATTTTTGTGACTATGCAACTCAATCAATAAATAAGTAAAATAATTTATACCTAAACGCTTACAATACATACATACACATATACATGTGTCTGTCGTTTCTATAATCCACTGTTTCACAGAAGACACATGCGTCTTTTTTCAGGACATAAAAAACAGTTTATTGGCTGCCAGTATTCCATACAATATCAAACATTTTTGAGTTGTACTCAGATTCTGCAATTGATGTGGTCTCCCTAACACATAAGCATTGACTCTTGGTCTACTTCCACCTAAAAGACCTCAGAGAGCACATTGAACATGTCTGTCCAAAGGCCTTGTAATTTAGGAAAAAGGACACAGCTATGAAACAGTGAAGGTTGGTCTGATTTACACTCATCACAAATGGGTGAGATCTCTGGAAATATATAATACAACCTCCTCTTAGAGACATGCAACCTGTGTAAAACATGTCGAGTGCCTGGCAGTAATTCAGCAGATTTCTGTACACCTCAGGCTTTTATCCCATATGTCTTCTCTCCGAGCCTCAGAAGTGCGTAATTGTAGAAGGTAAAAAAAACAGAAAAGATTTTTCTGCACCGATATACATTTCTAAACATCTATTTTTCTCGCCCCTGTTGCCCTTGGCTTGCTCACTAGTGGCTCGAACATGGATTCTGTAAAGCTGCTTTGTAGCCCTGTCTGGCCCTGTGGTTCCAAAATTTGGTGTCTTTACAAAATATCTGATCAGAAGGTCTCTAAAGCAATCATGAGATATTAAGTCATATTTATCCTGTAACTGCTGAAATTATGCCTTTTAAAAACAAGCTATGGATTCTATGTATATCATTGTCTACCCATCTGGCAAAGGCATCGTCCAGAACTGAAAGTACACAAGAAAGATGGTTTGCTATTGCAAGTAAGAATGACATTGCTCATTTGACAGGGTTAAGCTTATAAACAAAGGTTTTGAGGGGGACAGGAAAACAGCAGCTATACAACAAGGTGTACAATGTTCTTGTTCAGTCCTCAGGTAATTAAAATCTTTGACTGATTCATCCAAAGAAAAAGAAATGCGCTTTATATTAACGTTGTGTTTGCTGTGTTTACTAAGGTGTTTTTTATTTAGTCTATGTGTCTTGTCCCAGTAGGGAGTGGTACTGCCAGAGAGCTCAAACTTTTAAATAATGATTTCGCCAAAAAGAGCATTGTTTTTGGAACAGGTAAAGTATCTGGAGAATTTCCAATACCAGAAATTTGCTTGAAGGTCAAAAGTTAGCTTGAAAGAAAGAACTAAAGCTCCTTGTTTCCACCATGTCCAGACAGGTAAAGCTTTCTGCTAAGATCCTAAAAGGCAAATTATGGAGCAAAGAGTGGTCATGTATAGTAACTGGCAAAATCTCACTCTTTCATCAGTAATTCTGTACTCTGAAAAGGACCCTTATGAATTGATAAGATTTAAAATGTGTGGAATACTAACTGAAAGTTATTTCCATATTACAACCACATATATCTGGATGGGTTTGGATTGTCTCAGCCAGTGTCTCAATAACCAAAGCACAAAACAGAGGTGACAGAGCACACCTTGTCATGTGGTTCTATATAGATTTATTGGGGGGCGGGAAAGCAGCTCATTGATAGGAATCCTTAGTAGTGCTTCAGTTCCACTTTAAGATTAGTGAACACTGTTTCTGCTCCTTTTTAGCTGAATATAACAGCCCAAACTTGGCTGGTTTTGCAGTCTTATATTAACAAAGGGTGCCCAGGAGAGGGGAAGTCTCAGAATATTTGGATCCTCTTTTCTCTGATAGGTTCAGTTTGTTATTGCTGCAACCTTGCACATAACTTCCTCCAACATGTGACAGTGGTGTAAAAGCAGGATAAGATGCCATGGTGACTTTTCATCGTCTTGTGCTCTGGCCATGCTAATGCCCCTTTCAGCATAAGGCAATACTCTGATTTTGTCTCTCTCACTGATCTGTGACACTTCATTAGTGAGATGCTTCAATTGTTCCTGAAGTTGTGCCATAGTGTCAATGTCTTTTACATCTGAGTGTGTAGCAGAGCCTCGATTTGAGCTAAATAGCCAGTTGCTTCATATTTTTAATGTAGCACAATGTTGTTTCAGTAGAAAACTTTTCTTTCATGTAGGAATTAAAAGTGACAGTTTGGCCCATATCAGAGCTTGGAGTGGATCCTAGTGTGAAACTTGAAATACTTTTACTGTTAAATATAGTGAGTACAGTAAGAGCAAATCAGGCCAGTTTTACTACTTACCCTTTAACATGGCTCACCAGATCTATTACCGAAAGTAACCATTTAAAACACTTTTTCAAATAAAACCCTGACCTATACTGCAGCCAGAAACTCAGGTAGATACATACACCTCATTGAAATCTTCAAGCGATGCAGCAGGAGAGAAAACATCTAGCAACCCAATAACCTATGAAGACACAAACACACACACAGCACAAATTTATCAACATCATACCTATGGCCCATAAATAGTAATGATAAAAAATGAGTCATGCTGTCAAAACAATACAACACGATGATAAATATCTGTAGCAAACTGACTGCTTTTAGCACCACTGTGGTCATCTTATACATTCCCCAAGCACATGAGCAGACCTGACAAGATGATTAGGTTGTAGTGATTTCTATGGTATGTCAGCAGCACAGTAAAATACATTTTAGTAATTTGAACGACTCACATAATCTAGAATGAGAGGTCAGTCATGGTGCATGGTGACAGGAACAATACTGTTACCTTGATATACTGTATTTTTATTGAAAGTATACTTGGTTAAAAGTGAAGGTTGGTGGAAAATTACTTGAAAAGAGTAAATTATTCAAAATATTTCACAACACATTTTGGCTTACTCACATTCTCATGCTTCATATGTTTGAGAAGTCGTAGCTCTCGATAGGAGCGTCTGCTGTGGATGAGAGACTGGAACGGCCGAGAAAGCTTCTTAACAGCTACCTTCTGCCGAAGCCGCACATCATACGCCGAGCTGAAGAGAAGAGAAGAGAAAAGAGGAGAAAAGAAGAAGTCAATAGAAGCAGCATATGGAGACACTACCAGCAGAAGATAGATCAATATTCAGTAAGAGCCACCGCTCAGCTTTAACATTAAGAAACAGTGATAGCCATAACTAAGCTGGTCAAAGCCCTTGAGAGTGTATCTATTTTCATTTGCACCATAAAACAAGGCTAGGCTCAGCTATTCAGCTCAATGCTAACACCAACACTAGTTACACATCTCGTCCAAGCCTGACTCTCTTGCCAGCCTTTGTGACTCTCCAGACAAAAACCAGCTCTCGGTCTTGTGCACATTCCCAAATGCTGCCATCTTCCTTACATGGCTCTTCTGGTGTGTCATGCCCGGCTACGGTGAAACATTTTCAGGGAAAGTTCAGCAAAAGTGGTAAAGCAAGACTAATAAGTTTATGGGACAATAGGACAGTTTTAGGTAAAACTTTTAAAGCCATTGTGTTTTATTAGGATCATTTATCGTCATATTCTTAAGGGATACCGTGTCAAAGTTGTCACAGTGGTAACAGTTACCAATGTGTTTAAGACTGTTTATTTCATCACGAGGCTAATTAAGTATTTATGTGGACACCAACATCTTACCACTAATGTTAGCCTTCCTTAATACTGCCTGTGTGCAGCATGGTGTAGAGAAGCCGGCAGACACTGATACTGAACAAGTGTAACTATTCTTTTGCTGACAGGCTGTACACTAATAAACAATTGTATGTAATTATGTTACAAATACACCAATTTAACAATACTCATTTTATTCCATTTTAGTAACATCTAAACCAGAAAAGTCAGGGGAGGTCAAGTCGGGTGGTCATGGTCATTCCCCAGCATACCTTTGCATACAGTAAACAACGGAACAAAATATCATTCTTCAGGCCCATAGTGCAACACACAACAGCAGCAAATTACATAAAACTACACAAAGTGCGGACACATGACAGTGTGAAACAAGTTCAGAATATAAAATAAAATATATGCACCAAACAATAAACACACAGGACAATTAGTCAAGACATTGCACCTACATGTGGATGGGAAAGGAAAGGACAAAGTCAAGGAAAAGGCAGCAAAAAAGAAGAAGAAAGGTCAGTAGAGAGAGGAGGGAATGAAAGCAGAGAGGATAGAATGAAAGGAGAAAAAGGACAGAATGAGCAGAAAGATGGTAAGAAGAGAGCAGTCAGAAAGCCTGAGACAAAGCCTGTGGCTCCTTGTTAAACCATGGACAATGCTAAAAGCTTTTAATCTTTAAAAGATGCTTGGTTTTAAAAATATTAAGCCAATTCCTGATTGTTTATATGAAAGTGATTAAATATTTTGTAGCCCCCCATAGGATTTTACAGCCATCAGACTATACTGAACCATTTTCCAAGAAGCTCCATAAAGCTGAGAAGTCCCACCTGGCCTTACCGGTTAAACTAAAATATTTTGATTGAATGTGTTACAGGGTCTATCTGATCAAATGAAACTATACTCAGTAAAGTTTATAGTGAGCATTTATGTAGCTATGCAGATATGCAGCTTTGATCAGGGTCTCCGGTACCAAAGAGTGCCACAAGGTTCCCCCTACATATGTTCTAAAATGTAAACCTGTTTTTATAGAGTTTGGCAAAATGAGAAGCTTTTCACCCAATCTAAAATACAGAAGCAATAAATGTAAGCCAGAGATATTTTGGAAATCATTATTGAACACAGCAAACATACATACATACTTAAGTAGTGCAAGGATCCAAAAAGTTCTTAGATTTGTTGTGGTTTTTACTTTGAGGTCAACATTTGATTCAGTTATTATTAAAATATTACAATGTCTTGATTCTACAGAGCTCTAATTATATATTACACAGGACGATTTGGCGCAAGAAAATGAAAATTTCATTTTAAAACAAAGTGCCACAAAGTAGCATATTCTTGTGCTAAGTAGTAATCTTTTAAAAGAGTGCATCTGAATTATTAACAACACAAAAAAACTAGAGATGTCTCCAATGTGACACCAGGTATCAGTACGGAACAGATATCTGCAGAAAATGCTGGATCAGATACTGGAGGTAAAAAAAGAATTCATCTGATCCAGTCCTGTAAAGAATATGCAACTTTTAACAAATTTAAATTAGTTTTAACAAATTCATTTGTTACATTTTCCGCTCTGTAAAGACCTTGAGACGTGCACTGCTGGAGCAGTAGCTTCAACAGTGAAATATCTAGATCTCTAATGTATACAGGTATCTATCTTTCATTACCTGTAATAATCATTATTTAATCCAAAATTAGGAATTTCTATTGTTTTGTTCAAACCATCAGTCCCACATGACCACAACTCTAGATTTAATATGACAAATTCTCCCATTTTAGCTATATGGTTAGATAAGTTTCTTCCAGTTCTGCTCAGGCAAGTGAGGACATCCTTAAACCATATGTCCAAAACTATCAAGAAACCCCTTCTAATTAGCGGATTCAGTTACATTGCAGCAAACCCATTGTTCACACTGGTGTTAACATGTGTGTGTGAGTGTGCTCACACACAAACCTGACTTCACTATCCTAAATGCATCATCTAAATAGGCACAAAGCCCCTGTCTCTCTCACAAAGCCCCTGGCAGCACTGAGCTGTGGATCAGTGGAACTGGATTTCTGGAGTGATGGAGCTTCATCCAACACCTAAAAAGATGACATGGCATTTGTGATTCAACATCAGTAGCTGATATCACTAAAGCTCTTGTGACTTGAATACAATCAAATCCTCACAGCGACATCCCAACGGCTAATAAACTCTTCCCGGAAGAATGGATGGACCAACACCCTTATTACTACGCTTGACTGCAGAAGAAACACTGGAGGAGCAGGTGACTACAAATTTGTGTAATGATCAGGTATATAAAGCACCCTAGATGCTGGAACTCTGTTTATCAGAAGCCTAGATTGGCTTGCACGCTGCTTTAAGCGAGAGGAAATCTGGCGTACTGCAGAGGAAAACTCACAAAGACATTTCCACTCCCACGCACTGATATTCCTGCAACAATGTCAGTTAATTCCACTAAGGCTTTTTGATCTTACTGATGTTTACCAGAGAAGACAAATCTCAGAAGTCTACCAGATTTAAAGACACATTTTGTTGGACAGTTTTCTCTGAGATGTGCCAAAAAAAGCTGTTGTAGGTTGGTCCAGTTCAGCAGTCCTGAGTATGTGATCATTTTGTGTGGTAAACTAGCACAAAGAATTGGGATAAAAATAAATTGTTTCTCCTCTACCATCTACGATTGTAGACAGCTTTTCTATCATTTGCTAGACTGCATTAGTATTTAAGGAAAGTTTGTGGAGAAATACATTTATAAAGCGAACTATTAACTAGATTTTTTACTGAATATACTCTTTACTGAAACATTTTTCCCTGACTCAAGATTTCCAAAGACTGTTGATCAGAACTTAAGGAAAATAATGGGAGAATAAATAATAGCATGTCTTGCTGCTACGGCTTATGCAAACCGCCTAAAAATACGTCCCACAAAACATATGCACTCATGCTTTTTTGTTCTTCATAGGGCTGAGAACTCAATGGCTATGGACAGTTCTGGGTTATGAAACCACATAACTGAATGTTTCACGAGCAATGACTCAGCACTGCTCATAGAAAAATCAATAATTAAAGTTAGCTGTTTAGTATCCCAGGCCAAGAAAAGGTTCTTTCTGCTGTACTGCTTAGAAATGTACGATATAATCGCAGTGTATCATACTGTACAGCAACTAGCATGTTAGGTGTAAAAATGTTTCAAAAAAAGTCACACAAAATGTGACAAGATGCATCATGCACATGTGACAATGCATCATGGAGAAGAGGAATTATATTAATTATGATATTTGATGTATCTGCATTGTTTATAGCGTTAAACCAGTGCCAATCAACAACCCAGTCCAGCACCCTCCACCCCTCCAGCTCTAGTGTCATTAGTAAACTGGGATAGAAATGAACACAATCATCATTTTTCTACATTCTAAATATTATGAGATTATTGAATTGTCTTACTTTACTTAATATAATCCTCAGTGTATCAGTCTGTGAGCCCTGAATCATCTATATCAAACCGCACTGTGTGTGGACTGTATTGTTACACCCCTAGTTAGCATGCAACCAAACTATTAGCTTGTGTCTATATTGATTTGAAACACTATGAAGCAAAAATCTTCTTAAAAATATTGTACTTTTATAATGTTGAACACATAAATTTATGTGTTCAACATTATAAAAGTACAATATTTTTAATACACTGATACACTGAGGATTATATTAAGTAAAATGAGTATATAAAATGAGTATTCATATAAGACACTCCTTATTTTTGCTAAATCATTGAATCGAGACTCCACTGGATAGATACAAAATAATGAACTTTGTGAATCATTACACAGCTAATTTTGCTGTACATGAGGTCTCAAAGGCACCCTGAAAGACAAACATGTATAGAAAATGACAAAAATCGAGATATTTCATCCTGACAGGTGAACTGATGAATCGTTAATAGGATAACTATGGATAGCCAGCTAATATGGACAGCTGTGTCACCATGGCAACCATAAGAGTCTGTGAGTCACAGCAGGGGCGTCCAATGGTGCAGCAGGAGACCCTCAGAGGAAGACCATGTGCGTGCACTGCAGAAGTGCATGTTCTGGCTGCGGGTGTGTGGTGATACTGTCTCGAAGTGCCTGAAAACAGAGAAAACGCTGCACATGGTTTCAACCTGACCGATACGAGGGTGAGACAGGTGTACACTTTACAGCCCCAGTGGGAAAGCACAGCTTGCTTCGTTGTTTAGGCACCACGACTAAGATGGCAGACGATGACCACTGGATAATACTGACCACACTTTGATCAAGCAGATCCTGTAGAGTAGTTGGTAAAGGGGAGCATTTCTGGTGGATGGCTAGGTGCTGGACAGAAGAGTGACGTGCTAAATCATGCTTTCGGTCCCTCGTTACTTAGATGTGGAAAATAAAAGGATGCTACTGACATAAACACTATGTATGAGTATTAGAATGCAGACGGATACTCGTGTGGGGATGTGGTGGTATCTGAACTGACGTATCTGTTTGAAAGAAGCCTGTCACGGATGACCAGGCAGGAAGGTCCGGACATCAACACGCCTGGTCCAGTCACACTGGGACGCGGTGACGTGCATCACTGAATAAACCCAGAGCCTCACTTGTCGGCCAGACTGTGTATCCCAGTTTACCTCTTTGTACTGCACGACCGGTCCCCCTCACCGCGGGGGTGCGACGAGCCCCCCAGCTCGGAGCTCGTTTCTAGAAGCGAATCGTGTTCTTTTGATGTGGGCCACACAGCCGCCTCACCCCCTGCCCGATCTCAACTCACCACACGGAGCCGTACGCCCCCGAACCCACCGGCGTGAGGTTCTGGTATCTTTCGGGCACCTCCCATACGGTCTTATTGAGCTCCTGCCGGTAGAATCCCGGCCTGGCTGACATGATCTCCTCCGAGTCTGATCACGCTTTCAGCCCCAACAAGATGCTCCGGGAGACCGAGCCGCCCAGCCCTCCGTCTGCCCCCTTCACCCTCTTCTCTCTCGCAATTTACAAGAATGGGAGGTGCCGTCTGACCGTCTGAGGGGGGAGGGGGACAGAAAGAGAGACTACAGACAGAAAGAGAGAGACAGACAGATAGACAGTCAGGCAGAGAGAAACACAGAGAGAGAGAGACCAACAGACAGATAGAGAGAGAGAGAGAGAGAGAGAGAGAGGTGGTCTAGGGTGGGTCTAGGTTGTGTAACCAGTTTATTATTTTATTACTTCCATTAATTAATATAACGCATAGGACAAACTATTATAGATGAGGTGTTTGTGGAAGACTGACATGGTCATTAATTACATTATAAAAAAGATCAATTTTAACTTAAATTTGTTTCAGACAGTCACATCCACCCACACTTGCAGTATAAACTCGAAAAGTGTCAGATTTTTGGAAACATCAGTCTTGTCTCTTTTGATATCTTGTTTTACTGGGAACAGTTACTGTGAAGTGATGTTAACTTGAGGATTGCATGCAAACTGAGCGTGCACAATAGGTAAAGATGCTCTTTATTTAGGCTATTTTATTCATAAAAATATAAATTATAAAGTTCCCTGTGGAAAAGAATGAAAGAGATTCATCACCACATAAACACAGTTCCCATCACTTCGTTAATAATCTCCCAGCAATTTCAGAAGAAGCAAGAAGATCCTTTAAAAAATAATTTTAAATAGTCTAACTTGGGAAAAACGTATATTAAAGACTCATTACCTGGAATCTTGTTTCGATAAAACAATATGAGAGTTAAAAGTGAATTTGAAACAGTTTTTTTCTTATAACAGTTTGAAAAAAGAAGATCAAATAAATGACAGGGCTTCGAGCAGTTAATGATAAAAGAATGTTTAGTACTGATAGGTCTTTAGAAGTCATTGAATTTCTGCGTGGGAAGTCTGGCTGTAGGTGTGTTTCATGCAGACGTGGAGCCCATGACTAGGTCCTCCTAGCTGGCTGACCCTGTAAATGCCCCAAAAAGCATAAGTTTGATTATGAACACTGTACAAAAAATCTTCCAAATTCAAACACAGAGAGCTGTTTAAGGTTGAAACTGACCTGATAAATGAAAGGTTGCTCTTCGCTGCAACAAGCATCCAGCCATTTCCCACCAGTGCTGTTAACCAGTTTTCCACAGTACTGACTGAAGGGGTCCACTGGAAAGCTTGAGTGCCATTCAGAGTCTTGTGATGATTCCACAGTCCTTCAGTCCAGCTTTTTGGGCTGTCAGTCTGGGCCATGTTATCTGAAAGGAAGAATAATAAACAGTTTTTGAAAACATTACTTAGGACAGCACATTACCCTGAACATGTTACACCAGAATATCACGGCATATCTTTCTCCATTTTTTAATGATGAGTTTTAAAAAAGAAACAGCATTGGGCCTGTGGACCAGTGCCTTTTTGGAGTATTGTTTTCTCATGGATTTGTGATGCGAGCTACAGTTGCTCTTGGTATTGTGGTTTCTTTTTATTACTAAGTTTTGGCACAGACTGGTTCCATTCCCATGGATCTTTCTAATGAGACTTCTATGGAAACATCAATGAACCTGACGTGGTTTATTGTTGGAATGATGTCCAGAGTTTGGTTTGGAAGCAGGTTTGGGAAGAGAGCCCTGTGTCACTGTCTGGGCCTGACCTTAGACCAGGGCACAACACCTTAAACTGTTACTTTCAGTTACGTGAAGAATATGGTAATCTCTAGATTATTTTGCTGACTCACTCAGTGATCATATGCATGCAGTTAATATATGTGGAATTTGTAAAACTAACATATGCTCATTTATGAGAACCTGCTGGTGTCAATTTCCTCTTTTTCAGTGATGTGCTGAAGAGCATCTTGTTAATAACTTGCCGATAGCGCCCACTTGTGGAGAATCTGCAAAACAGCTCTAAAAAGACCCATGGATTTCCCTCATTAAAATTGCAAAGCCAGTTAATTAAGAATGCAATTTTTTTTACTGAGTAATCAATTATAATTGAATAATAGTAACAGCCTTACTAGTCAGCAAAAAGTATGTTTGGCATGACTTGGATGAGCACCTTTGAAGAGATCCTTTATTAAACGACAGACTCAGGATTTAGATGACTAATATCTTTTAACTAGCAAAAATTATAAATTGGAGCATAGGACAGTAGTGATCTCTTCCTTGATCACTACATGAGCTATCATCTCTTTATTTTACCCACACTTCTATTTGCTGTAGAGGGCAAAAAACATTGAGCTGAACTTATCACACAAGGATTTTCACACAAAAGCAAAACAAATATATACTGACTTTCTTCAAAACATGCTTTCGAAAGCACAAACAACGGTATCTTATGTTGAAGTACACATGCTTACTGTGACATATCGTAATGGAACCACATTCCTGATTATGAATTGGACAGAAAATACCTGATTTTACTACTAACCTTTCACCAGTGGCTCACATGAAGGTGTGCACTAGGCTGAACTAGTAGATTGTATAACGGTGGTGGTCAAACTGGGACTGGTGGACAGTGCAGTAAAGTTGGATGTCACTGTGGAAACATAGGATTAAAAACACTGTTTTTGAGTAATTTCTGTACAGTTCAAACTGGACTGAAACATCAGTGATATAAAACATGAGCTGAGCTGACCTGTATGGCAAAGGAACCCGTTGTCACTTTTCAGGCATCCATTTTTATCTTCAGTTTGATACAGTTCTTCATGATGAACAAATCATTAGCAACTTAGTTCTGAAATGGTTCCCTGCTGGACCACGCCCAGTAATTATTTACCCACTTCAGTCCAGTCCAAATGACTGTGTTATATGGAGCAATTTTATCAAAATTGTTTGATAAATTATCAAAATTGTTTGATTTATTCAATTGGTGATGCTTGCAAGCTCACCACCCATGTTTACACAAGCATTATAAGCCTCTTTCCGTGGTCTAGTCACACTGCCATATGTATGTTTTATTCATCATCTCTGAAGTGTATATCACTATGAAAAAAAACAGAGCCATCCTCTATTTAGGCTATTTTTATTGGATTTCCTTCTGTGAAGGAATGTATATAGTGTCATATCTACATTATTAAACCAATTATTGTATTACTTAAATACCTTAATATCTTAAAATATATTACTTAAAATATCTGAGTCAATCTCTTTATTTCAGTTGCAGTTGAAAATACAGTTAATTACAACATTACCTTTTTGACACATGTGTAAATTCCTTGCCTAAAAAGTCTGTTTTCCTGAGACTGAGATAACACACTTGTGTTCATTTTTTGGTACCAAAGCTCAAAGCCCGCACCCCAGTTGACGGATGAGGTCCTTTCTGTTTGACAACTCCCACTTTGAATCTCTGTGAAGGATAGTCCATACTCCATATGTTAATGTCCCTACAGCTAAAACTGTTTGTCTTGGTGTTTAGGCAAAGATCTAATAGGCTGTGAGATGATTTAAATAGACTAATCTGACAGAATTTGACTATAACTGTAAACTGATTTTTTTACATTACACTGACAACTTAAAGATGTGGTTTCACCATATCGCACTTCTACTTGCACTGATTCATTTACTGATTTATAAATGGAGGATTTTTAGACTGGAAGCCCAGTTCATTGCTTGGGTGCTGAGTTAAAAAAAAGAGCCTCAGAGGACTGAACTGACTTTATGACTAGGAAGAACATATTAACCCCAATGTATAGATGAAACTCATAGTAAACAAGCCAGAAAGAGACAAGGGAAAATTTGCCAAACGGAATGCATGTATCATGTGCAACACTGCTGTGATTGTGTTAATATGACTGGGTGTGGGATGTCCAGCTGTGCAGCTCAGCCTCCTCACCACTAGGGGAGCTATAGATTCCAGAACTGTGTTAATTAAGTACTTTATGTTTCTAGCACTATTTAAGGACAGGCTTTGAAAGAGAACTTGCCTGACCGCCAAATCCTAACCACCCTTCATTTGTCATTACAGATGTTTAAATATTTGGAGTCTAAACTGGGTTCTAAACTCCTAGCCGATTCCCTTGTTTGGAACCGCTTAAATAAGTAGTCTTTAAATCTTTATGCAGACTCATAGTGGAGCATGCTCGTATTCTCATATACATTGTCATATCCACCACATTTTGATCCTTGTTCCTGACTTTTTCCCGTGTAAGTGAATCTCATAAGTACTCTCAATATTGGTGAAGTTGTTGCACCTCACCACCACCCCTGCTTGTTCCTCAGTTTCTCTCTCAGCCCTATTGCTGTTCATTAAAGGGGCCCTGACCTTCTAGTCTAAAGCATGGTCTGAACTTGCAAATGCAACTTTGAGTGTGTTGGTGTTTGCTGACGCAATAACACTGATAACTAGAAGGTGCATTTCTGTGAGAAGTGTGATTGCATGGCTGCTATGGTAACTGGGGTTGTTGCTAGGTGGCGGGACTTCGCCGGCTCTTACCAAGCCATTTCTGGGGGAGAAACGGCTGAATTACTTATTTTGACTTTTAACAACACCATTTTTAAAAAATTTACAGTTTTTAAAAAATCGACAAAGTATGATGCAGTGCTAGAAGGCTGAATTATGTGAAATTTTACAGCACCGTTTTTCAGTAATGATCTCCAAAACATGGCATCTCAGTTCTTTCATAAATGGCACCTAGTCTCTGAAGGCACCTAGTCTTTCATGTCAAAACGTCTAGAGAATCTAGAATGGAGATGTAAGATTGTGTATGATAAAGTTCCAGAATACTGATTTATGTGAACATTTACTGCAGCATTTTTATATAATAACCCTCTAAGCATACTTGAATGCCCTATTGGATGTGCCTGAATGCATTTCAGGTCCATTTCTGAAGACCCCTCCTCTTTTATATCAAAACATCTGGAGAATCTGATACGATGAGACTGCCAAAATGCGGACTGAAGAAAAAATATTACTGCAGCATTTTTAAATAATTGCCTCCTAAACATGGCATCTCAGTCCATTCATGAATATGCCTTAATGCTTTTCCAGCCGATTTCTGAAGAGCCTCCTTCTTTCATTTCAAAAAGTCTAAAGTGAAGCGAAAGTAAAAGTGAAGTGAAAGTGACCATTGTGTCATACGTGAACACACCACAGCACACAGTGTGAACAGCACAAAATTCATCCTCTCCATTTAACTCATTCACCAAGTGAAGCAGCGGGCAGCCAAGAACACAGCGCCCGCTGTAAAGAATCTGACATAAAGCAGAGAAAAAAAGTATGACACACTGCCAGAATCCTGAATTATGTGAAATTTTACTGCTGCATTTTTAAATAATGACCCTCTAAACATGGTATTTCAGTCCATTCCTGGATTTGCCTGGCTGCATTTCCAGCTGATTTCTGAAGACCCCTCCTCTTTATTTCAAAATGACAAGATAAGAGTCAGTGCGATAGAGTGCCAGAATGCTAATATTAAAAAAAATGCAGCCTTTTTTAATTGTGACCCCCAAACATGAAATTTCAGTTCATACATGAATGCGCATGGATGCATTTCCATCTGATTTCTGAGGGCTCCTCCTCTTTCATTTCCAAACATCTAGAAAATCTAACCAAAGATGGTGAGAGTGAGTATGATAAAGTGCCAGAATACTGATTTATATGATGTTTTACTGCAGCATTTTTAAGTAATAACAAAATATAGCTTTTTAATCCATACATGAATGGTCCTGAATGTATTTCATGTCCATTTCTGAAGGCCTTTCCTCTTTCATTTCAAAATGTCTAGAGAATCTGACACAAGGGGGTAAGAGTACAACAGAGTGAAAGAATACTGATATACATTTACCACAGCATTTTTAAATAATGACCTTCTAAACATGGCATTTCAGTCCATACATGAATGGGCCTGAATGCATTTCCAGATGATTTCTGAAGGCCCCTCCTCTTTAATTTCCAAGCGTGAAGACCCCTCCTTATTTATTCAATATGTCTACAGAATCTGACGTGTTAGTGAGAGTCATGGAGTGCTAGAACAGAGATTTGTAAAAAAACAAAAATTACTGCAGCATTTTAATTAATAACCGATCAAGCATGGCATGCCAGTCCATATTTAGACAGGTCTCAAAGCATTTCCAGTCCGTTTCTTCAGTTCCCTTTTATTTTAAAATGTCCAGTTTCTTTTATTTTAAAATGTGTAGAGAATCTGACAAAATGGGGTGAGAGTGAGTATGACAAAGTAACAGAAGGCTGATTTATAAAATATTCTATCACAGCATTTTTAAATATGAAATAATAACATTGTACATGAATGGGCCTGAATGCATTTGCGCTCCAATTCTGAAGACCCTGAATCTGGGTCTGAATGCTGTTTTGCATGCCAACATAACCCCATTGAGTCATTTGAACAACGAGCAAATAATTGAAAAATAAAGGCTGCCTGGGAGTGAGGTAGTGGTGTAGGAACCCTGAAAGAGGAACAAGCAGAAATTGTGCACCAGCTTTTCTCACTTTGTCTGTAGCCTCTGTTTCTCTTTCTCCAGTGCAATCAGCTCTTGACTGCAACCACATGAATTCACTGCCCCTCTCAGGGTGCATTCCCTGATCGGGTGCAGTGTGTGAACGACCTGGAGATGAACCCTGGATCAGAGGAAAAGAGGCACTGAAGAGGCAGGTTTTGGAGAGGAGGACAGAAACTAATTTTAGAACATCGCCCCCTACAAATATTCCCTCTGTGGCCTAACTGTATGACCCTGTACGCCCAAACATCTGCCTTCTTCTTTCTTAGGGAGGATGGTTGCCTGTGACCGGCCTCCACCAGTATTCTCTCTCTCTTCTGACTTCAACCCTTTTGCTTATGACTTGATTTGCAAAGTCATACAGTTTATTTTTGATTTTAGTGCCAGATCATCTGGAGCCGGTGCAGGCACTGATTCTTTGTGCGATGTCATTCCAATTTTGCAGGGTCGGCGTCAGAGCGGATCTACCGGGCTGGCATCTAACTGACTATGGGGGGGCACTATCGTTCGTGAACTATATTCATATGAGTGCTGGAGCGTGGGGGGGGGGTTGGCGTGGCGCTCACTAGGGGGGGCAATGCCTTCGAATAGCCCCCCTTGACGCCGGCACTGTATTTTGGTTAGATTTATTTTGTTTTTACTTGTTAGACATTTTCAGCCCTTTTATAGTTTTTGCAGCAGATTTAAATACTTTGTGTTAATTTTGTGCGTTTGCACATCCTTGTAATTAGCCATTATTTAAAATACGTGTTTTAGAATATTTTTTACATGTCCCATATAACATTAATTTGACAAATGAAATGTGTGATATCAGTGTTTATATTTTCAACAGTCTGTGCTTTTCTCAAGTGGAACCCGGGGAGGAGCCAAGAAAGAAGAGGTCATTCATTCACACTCTCAAAACTCACTTGTTCTGTACCTGTCATTTGTTATCTTGTTCGTATTCATTAAAATCGATAGTTTTCTGGCAATTGCACCGCCGATTATTAATTATTTGGTTGGCAAAGAGTAACACCACACTCTGCACATTTACATTGTTTTCAAATGCAGTATTAAAATAATTACATTAGTACAACATTCAAGGTGACTGTCAAATTTTCTTTGGCCACTGTTCTGTTACTTGCACTATTATTGCTCATTTACTCGTATGGAAATGCCATCCAGGGGCACAAGAGAAGATTTTTAAAGTGGGGGACCAAACTGTGAGCCAAAGGTCTCGGCTTATGCAACTATAAAGCCATGGACAAAGGAGAGTCAACACACGTGATCAATATACATGACCAAATTGGTACTTTGTCTATTATGGAATTTTCCCAACAAAACAACAGCTAGTCTTCTCCACAACATGTTTTGAGTTTAGATTTACAGAAACCCAGTACACTGCAACGTTACAAATTATGCGAGGAAACACAGATAGATGTATTGCTTTATTCTAAGAGCATTTTACCAGAATACAGCAACAAAAAAATTAAAATTAAAAAGTAATTAAAATGATTTGCAACACAGTGTGCCTTCCTTATAGTCAACTATTAGCATTAATATAAACAATTTTTTAACAGAATAGTCGAAACAGTCCACTTCTGAATTTAAAATTTTAAAAATAAGTAATTATCCACAGATGAATTTTAACCTTTGACATCAAAAAATATTAGCCCATATGGAAATGTTGTCTTCAGACAAGGCAATTTAAACATCCAGTTTAGAGTTTACAGACAGGAGCCAACGCTTTAGTCATACATCTGTATATGACAGACACACACACACACACACACATATATATATATATATATATATATATATATATAGGGTCAAGCCTAGGATTAAGGTTAGGGTCAGTTTTAGGGTTAGGGTTAGGATTAGTGTTAGAATTTTGGCTGGGTCAGTTTTAGGGTTAGGGTTAGGGTTAGAATGGAAAAAAAAGGAATGGAAAAATGGAAAAAAAGGAGGGAGTTTTGAGGGGGGTAGTAAGGAAAAAAATTTTTTTTTTTAAACGTATATAGGCTGATCCTAAAGTGCTGAAATCAAAAAAGTGCTCCACAAATCATAAGTGCTAATTAATAATACAAACCAATAAATCACTCTAACTAAAGGGGATAACAAAACCATACCAAATACAAAAGAGTATAGGGTCAGTCTATATACCTAATATAGAAAAAAATAATAAATAAAAAATAAAATTAGTGCCAAATTTATTGAAATGAAAGTAAAGGTTTTGAAGGGGGTTAGGGTTAAGGTTGGGGATTAAGATTAAGGGAAAGGGTTAGCCCTTAGAGTTAGGCCTTAGGGTTAGGCCTTAGGGTTAGGCGTTAGGGATAGGTGTTAGGGTTAGGAGGGTTAGGGTTAGGGTTGGGGTAAGGGTTAGGGTTAAATATGAAGATATAAAAAAATTAGGGCTGTAAAGCGATTAATTAAAATTAACTAGTTAATCACAAATCTGGAAAAAATTAATCGCGATTAATCGCGATTCTAAGTCAACCCAATATATAATATATAATAAACACACTAAGTCATCAAT
>JBBPCZ010000136.1:31188788-31202337 GCA_037974445.1 Brycinus macrolepidotus | reverse complement strand
TAGGCAAACTGAAGTGGGTCCAGTGATGAGCTCACCAGGGGCTGAAGCTGAGCAAGGACCAACCGCTCCAGGGTCTTTATCAGGTGTAATATCAGAGCCACTGGCCGGTAGCTGTTGAGTTCCTTGGGATGTGGGGTCTTTGCACTGGTACCACACAAGAAGTTTTCCAAAGCTGTGGTACTCTCCCCAGCTTCAGGCTCAGGTTGAACATGTGCTCCATCACCCAACACAGTTGATCCACGCAGGACTTGACAACCCTAGAACTGATGCCATCTGGACCCGCTGCCTTCTTATTTCTCTTTTACTTAATTGTTGCCAAAGTGAGGTGACATCCAGCCATATATTCTTTGTTAGCAATTTTTCTTGCAGTATTAGTTGACATCAGCTCACTAGTGTGTGGTTAATAAATTGGTTGTATCTGATTAACTAGCTTTTATAGTGTCCCATGTAAGTGTCACGTAGTGTGCTGCTTCTGTCACAAACTTATCTGTTGCTTAAGAAGTCCAGCTTTCTGTTGTAACTGCAAAGATTTATGGTTTACCCAGCTCAAGCACCTTTAACCTTGATCCTTTGTTTGGAGCACATAAACCAAGAGCAATAATAGCAGTGATCTACAATTTAAAATGGGCTCATTGCTGTCTACCTATGTAACCTGAACTCACTGTCATTGAATCCAGAGCAGTGTGCTTCTCAGTGAAACAAATAATAATCTGTAGTTCACTTTACATGCACTGTGGGCCAAACCACAGACTGCTGAACTCGTTTTTTGGTTTGGTTCAGAACCATTACATCAATGCTGCTAATATAGCCTAGAAAAAATCAGCACAAAAAAGCATATAAGCATAGCTTTCATTTTGTAGTTATTTTGATGGTTCTTCATTGCTGTCAGAAATGCATTGGCATGTCTTAGCGTTAAGTACAAATGAGACAAGGTTATGTGCATCTCTGACCTAACTCCGAAGGTGGTTTGAGGGATCGGAACAGAACGCCTATTGTACATATACACACCTGCACTTAGCACTGTCCACTTATGATTGGATCAACTAACACAAATGTTAATGCCAGGTGTGAACAAGGTAAGCAAGGTGCATTTAAAAAAAGTGTGCTTAATGAACCAACTTAATGATTCCTAATTGCATAATGAACATACATGAACAGTTTAAGGGATGTATTTGTTTGGAGACAGGCAGTGGATGTTAAAATTTATTTATATTTTATCAGACCGCTTTGCAAATATAACTTTTGTCAAACATGCGGAGTATTTTAGAGATTTGTAAATATTGTCATAAATTCAACATACTTCTCTGGAGCTGATTGTCGAATATGATTTGTCCACTGAAAGCTACTATATTAGCTACTCAAAAGCTACTAAAAGCTACTGATTCTTATCCAAAATCATTGAAAGGGCAGTCTTCAAACAGGTCTCAGAATTCCTCTCTTGGAATGACCTCCTTGATCCAAACCAGTCTGGTTTCAAGACCGGCCGTCCCACTGAAACGGCTCTGCTATCAGTGACTGAAGCTTTAAAATTGGCCAGAGCGGCAGCTCAGTCCTCGGTTCTTATCCTTCTGGATCCATTAGCTGCCTTCAATGTTGATCACAACATCCTCCTATTCATCCTCTCAAACATTGGCATTTCAGGCACAGCTCATTTCTGGTTCAAATCTTACCTCTCTGGGTGTTCATTCAAGGGATCATGGTTAGGTCCAAAATCTCCTGCCCACCAGAGTCCCCCAAGGCTCAGTACTGGGGCCCCTACTCTTTGCAATTTATACCACCTCCTTGGGCTCAATTATTCGCTCTTATGGTTTCTCTTATCAATGCTATGCCAACGATATACAGGTATACCTGTCCTTCCCGCCAGATGACCACGGCATCTCGGCACGCATCTCGGCTTGTCTATCAGACATACCCACATGGCTGAAGGATCACCACCTACAGCTGAATCCTGCCAAGACAGAACTTCTGCCCATCAAAATATCAATAAAAAATTGCCTCTTCACTCTTCACCCTGTCCAAGGTCGTGAGAAACCTGGGTGTCATGATTGATGTCCAGCTATCTTTCTCTGACCACATTGCATCTGTCTCTTGGTGATGTTGCTTCGCCTTATACATCAGGAAAATCAGGCCATGCCTGACTCAGTATACCACCTAACTCCTGGTACAAGCCATGGTTATCTCTCACCTCGATTACTGCAATGCCCTCGTAATGGGTCTTCCAGATTGTATGATAAGACCCTTATAGCTGGTTCAGAATGCAGCAGCTCGGCTGGTCTTAAACCAATCCAAAAGGTTGCGTGTCACCCCTCTGCTGATTGACCTACACTGGCTACCCATGGCTGCCCGAGTTAAGTTAAAGTCACTAACTCTTGCCTACAGAGTGACGTCTTGGTCGGCACCCAGCTACCTTTACCCTACCATTCAGCCTTATGTTCCAGCTCGCTCCCTCTGCTTCTCCACGAAACATCACCTGGCTCTGCCATCCTTATGCACAAGGCAAACCCGGTCCAGACTCTTCTCTTTTGTGGTTCTCTGCCGGTGGAACGAGCTGCCTAAGCTGACCAGAGCAGAAGAGTCTCTCTCTAGCTTCAAAAGCATCCTGAAGACTCATCTGTTCAGAGAGCATCTCCTGTCCTAATGCACTACTTGCATTACTCTTACAAAAAAATTTAGCATTTAGTACTCTCCTCTGGTTCTCACACTGTCCTGAAACTTGAATGTTTCCTCATATTGTAAGTTGCTTTGGATAAAAGCATCTGCCAGATTAATGTAATGTAATGTCTATTGCGTCTTGGACATAATTATCACAGTTAGCAGTAACATTTATTGTTGATTTTTTTTTTCAAGCTATCCTTCATCACACTATACCAAAATATGAACTTAGACCACTTTATAATAATTAAATGAGTGACCTTAGGCCATTTTCAGATTGTCTGCGGTGAGATGCTCTAATGTGGAGACATTAAAGTAATCCTTTACCCATACAAGTAAAATTATAAAGCAGAAGTGGTTACTTGGTATTTATGCTCATTAGAATAAAACATTCTAATAATTTGTTTTTTGGCCCCAGATTAGTATACATTTGACTCGTCCTGCATTTGTTACGTCCTGCAACAAAATAGTTTACCCAGAGTCTATCATGTGTTGCAGTTGTGTTGAATGGTGAATCACACCGAACTTGATGCCATATTAATCACAATGAACAAAGGCTATAAACAAACTCCAAGCCAGTAGCAGAAATAGCATTAGGCTTATTGTAAAGGATAATTGACTGAAATTAACTGTCAAAACCAGTCCAAAAGGTCAAATAAATCTATTAAACTGGTCCTCTTCATTTTTCAGGGTTGTTACTCATTTTTAAAGCTCAAATATTCTTATGTAATTTTGTAGAGAGAGAACTTTGTAGAGAGTGTATCTTGTGTGGATGTGTGTGTATGTTTTTTACATATATTTCTGCTCAGTCTGTGTCTGCACAGAAAAACAGTTGACCTTCTTCTCCCAGTTGGCCTTATAAGCATTAGTGTCTAGTTTCATGTGTCCATTACAGTAATGGGCAGATGGGATCTGTGCGTGATAAAGACAGGGGTAGTTGTCCCTGACTAGCAGAGAAAGAAAGATCTATTCAGTAAAGACAGAAAGCCAGCCTTTATCAGCAACATTCCCCAACCCCCCTCTGCTAATTCAGACTAAGAGCCAAGCTGTGGCAGCTAATTATATAGTTGTTTGTGTATTTTCAGTTACTTGAATCGTGGCATTATGCATGTAATTAAAGATATCTAAATTAACGAATATTTCAATTGTAAAATATGCCTGTAGAAATTAATTGAAGAAGGAATTTAAAGTGATAGAAACAGACATTTAGAGAAATGATGAGCACAGCAAGAAGAGTGAGGAGGGAGGTGAGGATATGGATGAGAGCTTGATAATCTTTTTTAAGCAGCTCAGAAAAACTAGCCAGCTCAGAATGAAGACCTATCCTCCAGGGCAAAGCAGAGTTTTAGCATATACACTATATACAATGTATATACAGGGGATAATATGTTAAACACAACATACACAATATAAAAAAATATGGCTTTGCATCTAGAATGCCATTCCTCATATTTCCGAATTGAGAAAGCCTAGAAAACTATGTATAGCTTATACTAAAACTGGGGATATCCTACTCACATGTACATGCTTACTTACATGTCTGGTTGGGTTATGTCACACATTCTAACCCCATACTCACACAGAGCACACAAGTGCATAATTGTCTTTTGAATCTGTATGTATCAGCAGGGCTGTGACTTTGCATACAGAGAGCAGTCAGGTTTATGGACCATCATCTGTGCATCCAGGGCTGGCTTTGGGAGTTGGCATGGGCTGGTAAAGTGTTATCACAATAATTATCTTTTGTGTTGTACAATATTGCATTTTTTAATGTTTTAAATATCATCAATAGATGCTTTAACGACAGCAGCAGATGAATGAGAATAGAACATTACACACGTTATATAATTGCTTAATGTGCTACTTTTATTAGTAGCCGTTGTAAATAATAATGTTACTTTGTGCTAGAGGGATATGGGATATTCCATAATAAGTTAGTATCAAGTTAATAACTGTTGTTTTTTCGCCACTGGCTGCACATGGACCTTGGACTAATTAAGCTTCTAACAGACATTCAAGTAACATTGTATATTCCAGTTTTACAGTGAAATATTTAAACTTAAAACCTGACTCTTAGTATTACTGGATTAGCCTGTTAAAACAATTAACATTCTGTTGAACTGCTTGTTAAGTTTAAGTTTGGTATGTTTCTTTGTCTTTTACTTCACACACACTATTCCGTGCTGGGTAAGACAGGAGTTTTTATCTTTTTGAGGGAGATAAAGTTCTCTTCCTGTTCCTCTTTTTGCTGTGCTTTGGCTGTGTTTGTTGTGATTGTTTACAAGCTCAGAGGAGAGACCATATAATCAATCAATTTAAATTGAGAGTGACCCTAATTTACAGTGTAGCCAAGAACAAAGAACAATGGAATGAAAAGGGTGATGAACATTGAAGGAAAAAACATAAAAAAAAATCAGCCAAATATAGGCAGTTAATCTAGTATAGTTACCAAATTGCAATAAATAGAGGAAATAATAAAATCAAATAAACAATGGATAAAATTATAAGAAGGTAGTAAAAAATAAACGCAGTAACGATAAAATACAGCAAAATAAAATAATTAACTATGAGCAGATAAAACAGTCACAGAGAGGAGGTGGTAAGAAATAAAAAAGTTTTAAATGCTCCAGTGATACCAGTGAGTGGAGCTTTAGAGTATCTTGTAATTAGGTCCAGCTTGCTGGTGTACTGTAGGTAAAAGCAGATTCTCAAAGTTCATTAAAAGCTCTCGCCACCTGAAGAGTGATCCAGTCACTGACCATTTCATTATTTAATGTAAACATTGATGTGATGTACAATACCATATGGCCATAAAGTGATAAACAAAGCCAGTGTGTTTCCTGACGTACAGAAAGGACTAACCAGCTTTTTCATTCATTAACTATTGAGGAGTTTTGAAGGGGTATCAGTGGTGAATCGTAAAGCTCAGTGGGTACTGAGTTTAGCACATTGTGCATAACAGCTAGTTAAAATCCACTGCTTGTCCACCCACTGCACTACCTCACCCCCACCCCAGTCATCTATCACCACAAATAGAACATAATTTCATGGGAAACACTGAACAGGTGACTCTACTTTACTTTTTTTTTTTTGAGTGGGGCTCTAAGATGTGTTTTTCCTTAGTGATTTACAGGGGTGAAACATGATATCGGTTATAATGTAAATTATAACTGCTGGTGTTGATGCACATGGTGACATTACCAAAAATCTGAAGGAGTAGAGCTCGGATTACTGGCTGCTCCAAACAGGTTTTTTGCCAGCATTGAATGTACTTAATTTTATAGGTGCTCAAATTAGAAAATACAAGGAATTGCATAGGTACGATGTGTATCTTTGAATATGTCTGTATATCATGCCACCTAGCTGTGTAGTCTGTGCTCTGTAAACTATCTTTAGTCTGTGGTTATGTACAGAATTGTCAGTATGTAGTCTGTGTATAGTTCTGCAAAAATGAAAGGCTGTGAACATGTCACTAATCTGGTCTTGCTTTAGGTCATGCATTTAGTGTTTGTTCATTTGTTCTCTCTGGAGATGATAAAGCATTTTGTAACTTCATGTGGTTTTGGACCTTTAGAGATTACGTTTTTTAGCATGTTTATTCTTTAGCATGATTACCCAATATTCCGTTGCTGTGTCCCAGTGTTCCTTAAAACGCGTAATCATACGCTCCAACCTTTTTTGTTTTTTCATTTTCTTTTTTTAAAACCAACGGAAAAGGAAAAAATATATATTTCCCTGCCCCATTTTCTGTTTGTTCGTTCATTCATTTTCCCCATTTTCTTTCTGTTCATTTCATGGTATGTTACCTGAAGGAACTTAGATTAAAAGACGAGGAGTGTGAGAGGCTTTCTAAAGTGAGGGACCAGCTGGGGCAGGAGCTGGAGGAACTCACTGCTAGTCTGTTTGAGGTTTGTTTTTGTTTGTTTCGTTTTTTCTCCTTCCATCTCCCAACCCACTTTCAAACAAAATTTATAAATAAAACCACCAACGTGTTCTTAGTGTGTTAGTGGTGATTTGGCATCTTGATTTAGTAACACTAGATAACAGAGCTTCTCATCAGTTGCTTAGCACATCTGTACCTTATCAGACACCTAGACAAAGATTGCTGTTTCATGCAATCAAACATTTTTTTCCTTCAGAAGTGGATTTTATATGTTAATGAATTAAGTGATGCCACTTTTTCTCTCCACAAAAATAGGCAAATATGGAATCTAAATGGAAATGGTTCTAATGTTGCTCTGAGACTGCTTGCAGAAAAGACAGGCTTTATATCATCTGACTGTGAAAATGCCCCATCTAGATTGTTAGCATTTACAGTTTAGCTAGATATTGTAATAAAGAAACAACATCAGATTGTTAGCAGTTATAACTGAGTCATGACAAAAAGTTTTCATAACAAACAACAGAGGATAGAATGGGGTAATTTTGTAAAATACTACCATATGACATTGATAACTATTACTGAATGTCGATGTGCTGAACAGCTGCTGAAGTAGCTCTCTGTTATTTCTTGTTTTCCTTTTTCATGGTGGTTGACCATGTATCTCCCTCATTTTGTAATTTTTTTCCTACCTCTTGCTCCTTTTTTCCTGCATCTATACCGTTCACGGAAATATTACCAAACATGCTTTTTCTTGCAGTGTGCTGTGAGGCGGTCATGGCTTGCTTTAGGGTGTCTCTTGGTGTGGAAAATTGTGAGAAGTGTTGAGAACATGCAGAAGAACACTGTGGTTCTGATCTGAGTCTAATGTGCCTGCTGTCACAACAGGAGGCTCATAAGATGGTGCGAGAGGCAAACATGAAGCAGGCCACTGCAGAGAAGCAACTGAAGGAAGCCCTAGGGAAGGTGAGAAAAATGATGGCATACTGTTGAGTTGTGTGTGTGTCGAGACTGTTTAGATAACATTCTGTGTTGACTTGCAGATGTTGTGTGTAAAAACAGCACATTCTTCAGGCTGCCATGAAGTATGCAGTGTTCACTACAAGTTATCAATTTTTCAGCATCAGGAAATATGAAGAAAATATACAGGGAGGTCCAAGAGGGAGAACACATAGAGAATCCAGAATCTTTACAGAGTGTATTTGCACAGTTGACTGTCTGTGTTAGCAATAGGTCCACCTTAAGTAGATTATTTCTCAAATTAGAATAAAATGTCTTCATTGATAATTGCCTTAATCTCACATAGAAAATATGAGAGAAACTAACATTATAGATATCATTAACTCATCTCATTATGGCTGCTTATGTCATAGCCTAGGATTTATTCAGTGGTCAATGGACAGTGTGTTATTGTGGTTGAGAGAAGGGGGCAGGCATAAATACCTGAACGACTTTGACAAAGGCCAAATTGTTATGGCCAGATGCTTGGATGTTAGCATCTCTGACTGGCAAGGCTTGTGGTGTGCTCCTGGTTTGCTCAGCAGTAGTCAGTACCTTGTGACAGTGGTTCATGCAGGTATTGTCATGAAAATAGCTATGCCTGAAAATACCCATACCCTTGCCTGAAAATAAGGCATGTTTATTCTGCTCCCACATACAATGAGAAGGATGGTTTAAAAAACAAAAAATTCTGTAAGGTTCACAATCGTAGATTTACAGAGGATGGTAGAAGATTATAGACTTCACATCCATGCCAATGAATTATTTGGAAGACATACCAGAATGAAGTCTGTTTGCTGGATGATTGGAACTTGGTTCAATGGTCAAAAAGAGACAAAAATAGAGACTTTTGGCAACAAACACCAAAAATAACATTTGACGTAAAAGGAGGGTGATTATATAGAAAAGACCTTATTCTCACCTTTAAATATGGTGGAGTATCTGTGCTGTTTTGTCTTTGCTATTTTTTACTAAAGGCCTTGGAAATCTTGTTGCCATACATGTCATCATGGACTGAAGTACTGAGGATTTTTAAATAAAAATTAGCTGCCTCTGCCAAAAACCTAAACCTGGCTTGTAGTTGGATCTTCCAGCTGGATAATGATTCAAAACATACATTTAAATACACAAAAAAGGTTCATTGAGCACAAAATCAAGCTTTTGACGTGGCCGTCCTAGTCCCCTTAACATCTAATTAAAAACCTGGGGGTATGCTGAAGAAGAGAGTCCAAAAGAGAAGACCTAGGAACGTGGAGGATTTGGAGGGATTTTGTTTTGAGGAGGGGTCTCAGATTCCTCTCTTTGTATTCTTTAATCAAACATTAAGAAAAGATCTTTTGCTTTTGGTCTCATGTCGGCTCGGGGCAGGAGGACACAAATTGCAGGAGTTAACAGAACTCAAACTGACTTTAATGAGAAACAAACAGGCAAACAGTCACTGGAGCGTGCAGAGCTTGGCAGAACAATACACAAGAAGACTCTCTTTCTCTGGGTCACACTTGAAGGGACCTGTTCAGCGCCAAACGGAAGTTCCGTCCACTGACACGGTCCCAGTACTTGGATTGCTCCAATCCAGGAGCCTCTACAGAAGAATCCAGCCTACGGGCGCTTCAACCTTGCTGGTTAGTCTAGGAAACAGGACATACAAACATACAGCCAAGTCATACCTCTAGCAGGCTGTTACAGATGGGTTTCACGAAGACAGCTCTCATCTAGCCTGATATAAGGAGCTCGGATTACATGACCGGAACACGAGGGAATGCATGCCGGTGACCACACGCCGGCTTCTGGACCGGCTGGGCCATTTAACAGAGGAACATGAACACACGGACCAATCACGTGAGGCAAACACTTAACCTTGAACGAGCACTGATCACAAGACACCTGGAAACAGAAGGGAAACATATCAGGTAATCATGATTGGTAACACAAGGGCTGACAGGAGGCAGGTGCGTTGCCCAGCAACGCACACACCTCAACTGCTGGGACATATCATGACGTAGACAGGGGGGTGACGTGACAGGGAATCCCCAGCTCAGAACTCCGGTGAGTTTGACCGTTGGGGGCGTGGCAGAGGTGGCGTGGATGTGACATTAGGTTGGCAAATGGAGGATGTGCAAATTAATATATAAGTAAAAAATAGGGGTGTCAGTAATTGTGACCCATGTGGTTTAGTTAAAAAAAAAAATTCTAAATTGTTTTGATTTTCTTACTATATTTAATTCAATTCAAGCTCAGAATGTACATTTTATCATATTATGCAATTGAGTCAGCCACCAAGACGTTTTCATAGCTTTTTATTCTTTTTCTTCACCAATGGTGCCGGTAATTATGGAACTAATTGTATACATTAAGTAATGTAGGAGAAAACAGATCATGCGCATAAAAGATTTTATGCGCATAAATACTGTTTGAGTGTTATGCTGCCAGGTGTATGGAGACAGTCAACAGCCTTGAGACACAACGCTATAAAAAGTTGGTCAGCAATAAAGATTGTCTTAACAGGAAAAAATAGTTCCTCCTGTAGGATACCTCTGTTACACTTCTTCTGTTTGTCACAGATACATTAATTTGCCAGCAGAGCTAAACTTACAGAACAATGGATTATTTAAAAAAATATATTACTCTCAGCAAATGCCCATGATGGATTACACTACCTATTTGGTCCTCAACTTCCATCACAACAATAGACTGTTCATTTCCATATTTTCTTTTTTTGCTTTCTTTTCTTTCCTTCCTGCAGATAGATGTTCTTCAGGCAGAAGTGGCTGCTCTGAAGACCCTGGTTCTGTCCACCTCTCCCACCTCACCGTGCAAGGAGCTTCCACCAGGCTCCAAGGCCCCATTCAAGAAAGGCCATGCTCGCAACAAGAGCACCAGCAGTGCTATGCTGGGCAGCCAGCCGGAACTCAGCCTGCCTCAGGCCATAGTACGCGACTGCAAAGAGGCAGGAAATCTATCTATCAGTCATGCATGCATTTGTTTTGGCTCTGTAATTTAGCACTTTGGATTTGAACAGAATTAAAGTATTTGAAGTTTAAGTGCAGAACATCAGCCTTAAATTTTTACTTCCAACATTCTGGGGACTCTAAGTAACAGGGGGACTACTTGTAAACCTCTAGAACAGAAAAGGCAGGTAGCATTGTTCATGAAACTGCTTATGATATAAAACACTTCTTATCTGTGAAACAGTGTCATGGGTAGGTACGGCTACTAATAGAATTGGTTTATTTTGCCTTTAATAAAGATGTGATTGCAAGCAGTAAAATGACTTCTAAAGTAAACAGATTTGCATCCTACAAAATGCCACTAAACACAGTTGCCCTTACTCAGTTAAGTCAAATGTTCTAACAGTTCATTTAAGTTTAGCTTTGATGTATCTGTACAAAGTAATTGTTTTTTATTGACAACATGTCATTTGTAAATGTAATTACATTTTTGCAGAGCTTAAACTTCATTACCTCACTATTCTTTCAGCTGAGTATTAAGTGCGAATAGATAAAAATTTGAGTCATAGCAGATTTAGTAGTCAAAGAAAAGAAAATCTTTTCATTTTTCATTTCTTTTCAGTTTAACTTTTCATTTCAAAACCCAAGAACTTTTATTTTGTACTGCTTATACTACCTCAATCAAATCTAGTGTAGTAAAAGTAGTGATGTCAGTGTTTTTAGGGTAATAATCATACTACACAATCACACAGTTTTATCACATTAATTACAGGACAGGAAAAAAATGTTTTGTTTTTTTTTTGTTTGTTTTTTGCATTTTATTCTTTCTTTTGGCTCTGTTGCATGACAGGTATTGTCTCTTTAGTTTGATGAGTGCATTCCTTTCATTGGCTCCTCTTTGCAACATCTTTTTATTAGGTCATGCTACATTTAAATTGTAAAAAGATTAAGGTAAATTTGGATGTGCCATCCAAATTCAAATTTCCACTCGTTTTGATGTCATAGGTCCGACGTCATTAGTGCCTTCGTTGCTACGCAACTTTGAGTAAGGGGTAATGGAAGGTACTTTACCTTGCAACAAGACAGCAATGTAAAACATGCTGCTAAAGATAGTATGTATGTTTTCTAGGGCCTAAAAGTGATTCAAGTCAGTCACATGAACAAGCAAGCGAACAGACTAAGCAAGAACTGAACTACAGTGGTGCTTGAATGTTTGTGAACTCTTTAGAATTATCTACATTTCTGCATAAATATGACCTGAAAAATCATCAGATTTTCACACAAGTCCTCAAAGTAGATAAAGAGAACACAGTTAAATAAATGAGACAAGATATATCACTTGGTCATTTATTTATTGAGGAAAATGATCCTATATTACATATGTCAGTGGCAAAAGTATGTGAACCTCTAGGATTAGCAGGTAATTTGAAGGTGAAATTAGAGTCAGGTGTTTTCAATCAATGGGATGACAATCAGGTGTGAGTGGGCACCCTGTGTTATTTAAAGAACACGGATCTATCAAAGTGTTAACACGTTTGTGGAAGTGTATCATGGCATGAACAAAGGAGATTACTGAGGACCTCAGAAAAAGGGCTGTTGATGCTCATCAGGCTGGAAAAGGTTACAAAACCATCTCTAAAGAGTTCAGCCTCCACCAATCCACAGTAAGACAAATTTTGTACAAATGGAGAAAATTTAAGACCATTGTTACCCTCCCCAGGAGTGGTCGACCAACTAAGATTACTCCAAGAGCAAGGCGTGTAATAGTCGGCCAGGTCACAAAGGACCCCAAGGTAACTGCTAAGCAACTGAAGGCCTCTCTTGCACTGGCTAATGTTAATGTTCGTGAGTCCACCATCAGGAGAACAATGAACAAATGGTGTTCATGGCAGGGTTGCAAGGAGAAAACCACTGCTGTCCAAAAAGAACATTGCTGCTCGTCTGCAGTTTGCTAAAGGTCATGTGGACAAGCCAGAAGGCTATTGGAAGAATGTCTTGTGGATGGATGGTTTGAATGAGAAGCGTTATGTTTGGAGAAAGAAAAACACTGAATTCCAGCATAAGAACTTTATCCCATCTATGAAACGTGGTGGTAGTATCATGGTTTGGGCCTGTTTTGCTGCATCTGGGCCAGGACAGCTTGCCGTCATTGATGGAACAATGAATTCTGAATTATACCAGCAAATACTAAAGGAAAATGTCAGGACATCTGTCCATGAACTGAATCTCAAGAGAAAGTGGGTCATGCAGCAAAGACAATGATCCTAAGCACACAATGAACCTAAGTCCTTCTACCAAAGAATGGTTAAGGAACAGTAAAGGTAATGTTTTGGAATGGCCTAGTCAAAGTCCTGACCTTAATCCAATGAAGCGAGCAGTGCACATGCGAGGAACCCCACCAACATCCCAGAGCTGAAGCTGTTCTGTAAGGAAGAATGGACTAAAATTCCTCCAAGCCGATGTGCAGGACTGATCAACAGTTACCGGAAATGTTTAGTTGCAGTTATTGCTGCAAAAGGGGGTCACACCAGATACTGAAATGAAAGGTTCACATACTTTTGCCACTGACAGATATGTAATACTGGATCATTTTCCTCAATAAATAAATGACCAAGTGGAATATTTTTGTCTCATTTAATAATAATAATAATAATAATAATAATAAAATGATATCTGTGACAATAATAAAATGATAAAAAGAACAAGCATAATAGCAGACAATTTACAGAATCTACATAAAACAATCCAAAATAATATGTCAGAGTGGAGAAAATTATGTTGAATAAGCTATTTTGAAGAATTTTGAAATTAATGCGATGTTTAACCGGGAGCCAATGAACCTGCTGAAGAACGGGAGTGATGTGGTGGATGGAAGGGATCCTGGTGATAATATGAGCAGCAGAGTTCTGGACAATTTGGAGATTATGGATGGATTTTTGAGTAATACCAAATAAAAGTGAATTGCAGCAATCGATCCGGGAAGTAACAAGGCTATGGACAAGAATGGCAGTGGCATGTGGGGTGAGAGAAGGACGGAGACGATTAATGTTGCGCAGATGGAAGTATGCAG
>JBBPCZ010000136.1:31166812-31183531 GCA_037974445.1 Brycinus macrolepidotus | reverse complement strand
CTTGAGTACATATTTTGCAGGATACTTGTACTTTTACTTAAGTACTAAGCTTCAGTACTTCCTCCACCACTGCACACGAGAAATGGCACAATAACACAATTCAGTAAATGTATGTAAAAAATAATTATATATGAATTATTTGACAAATATAGTAGCAGAAAAAATCCAACACTGTTGCTGTCCTATACCAAAGATGTAAAGGCAAAATGTTCAAGATTTTGGCACTCTTGTTTCTTCGGCGCATAAGCTGTGTGATAGTCAGTCTGTACTTTTTATCCCAGGATAGACCATGCCTTCCATTTACACCAGGCTCCTCTTCTGAGCAGCTCTTGAAGTGTTTTTCTACTAGTAGCGTTTAGCTATGTGCACATTTCAGGGGAAGTCACCATGTTCAGATGACTTGCTTGAGATCTAAATTGATTTGTAATTCAAACAAATTGATTATCTGATTCTTAACTAGATTAATGTAATCATTTTCTGCTCCCTTACATTCAAGAAACATGCTTATTACTATTTTACCTATTCACACATTAGTTAGAATGAACACTCACGTGTTAACAATAATTTTAAAAGTGTGTACTCTATAATGATAGAAAAATACTGTTTCAAGCATGTGCATTCAATATTTTGAAACTATACAGTATGTCCTGTGGCAAACATTGAACCTGATGGAATCTGGCTCTGGACACAATTTTGGTTCTCTGAAGAAATATAATATTTTGACTGATAGTGCTTATCATCAGTTGACAATAATAACCATATACAGTACTGTGCAAAAGTCTTGAGACACCTCTAATTTCATTATGTTTTGCCTTGTTGCTGCAAAAATACTATTTTTATTCCTGTCAAAATGTTGTGTCTTTAGCATACTGAGTAGATGAAAGAAATGGGAACAAATCTTTTACTGCGACAGGCTGCAAAGCACCTAAAGATACAAGGCGCCTAGATAGCTAGGTGATCCAACCACTAAGCATTAAGCATCGCCAGTATACTAATCATCAGCCTGATCATCTGGTTCATGCCTTAAGTTAGATGGAATAGTTATGCTTGAATGATTCATACGTAGGTCAATGTGTGGCCTAACAAACAAAACATTCCTCTGAAACTGGTCAGGTTCAGGGACTGGACTCAAAATGAGAGCATTTGAAAGTCCTTCAGGAAGCCTGGAGAACTATTCCTCAAGACTACGTTAAAAATGCAAAAGTCAGTTTGGCTTTTTGGAAGCAACATATGACGAAATGAGGGGTGGCTCAAGATTTTTGCACAATACTGTATATATAATGATCATAATATATGATTATAATATACTAAGTATAAATACCACATCAATAATCATTCTACTGTTCAATTCTTCTTCAGATGTTCGCTTAGCTTCTAACTGGTCCACTGAGCAGATCAGTAATAAAACTATTTTCCCAGCAGGATGTTTTATTGGTGCTTTTTCCTGCCATCTTAAAGGAGAACTACAGGAGAACTATGGAGCTTCAGCACCTAGTCAACACCATCATGGTATAGCCATGAACCATAGAAAGACCAGCTCACCTACATTAACTCAGGGTATATTTAACTCTGCTATACAATTCATTAGCCCAGCTGAGGGCTATGCTGAGGCAAGCATGTCACCTACACCACCAGTGCACAAGGCAACCCAAGACATGCAACATCCTGCCGTAGAAGCCAGCTCCTCCACTGCTTCCCCATGCCCCTTGCCCCATGCAACATGCCGGGACCTATACACAGCCACCAAACCTGCCCTGAACAGAGAGTGAGAAATGTTTCTCTTCAGCTTGTGTGGTGGTTTGAATCCTGTTAACCTTCTGGTGGCTTGCCCACTAATGTCCTCATTGTTGCCACTTGTTTCCACAGGCAAATTGCACATGAAAGGAAGAAAAGAAGGCGCTCAGACTCTTTTGAAGGGAACGTAGGCCAATGTCAGTGGAGTAACTCAGTTTGGAACAGGCCTTCATTTTGTGAGTAGGCATTACCGGTGACCACATCCCAGGCTCATTACATTTGTTAGTTTTTTAGAAACAGAGGATGAACCAAATTGTTTTTAAGTTGTTTGAGGTTTTTTGTGTTTTTTTCTGCTTGTAGTAAATCCTGATGATGGGGTATGTCATGGGGCATGTTATGATGGTGATGCCCATGGGGCAAGTCCTGTGATGGGGGTATACCAGTTACTGACATGGGACCGGTATCAACCCAACCAGTGGGGCACCCTCTACAACAGTAGTTGTCAAAAACTGTAAGTTTTTACAGATACGTTGTTACCTCAGTTAATGTGGTAAGCTTTCTCTCCTACACCCCTACACAGTGAGTTTTTTTACTGGTTATGCTTATGTACAATTCAAACTGATTTTTTTTTCAATCAAACAGAATAATGAAAGATAATTTCTGCATTTCTTCAACAATTCAACAATTTCTTCAGTGTGCTTGCCCCCTTTATCACTGCTTGAAGATATATTTTAATATTTTCCATAATACAATCAATTGTTATATTCACAGTGTTATACCTCTCCCACAGTAAAAATTCCAAGATTTCAAGAAACAGTAATTGCCTAGTAACTGTGTATGATGAATAGCCTAATAACTGTGTATGGTGAAGTGTTGAAGTGTTGGAATTACTGACATAATTAGTAACCTGCATCAGCATGGGCTATAATTTCATAGAAATGTTAATTTCTTGATGATAAATTTGAGGTTGCCAGCTAACAGTGGCTAGAGAAATATTTAAAACTTTATGCTTAAGGAGGAGACTGTTCCATAAAACATCAGTAATGACTGTTCATATGGGGACAAACACTGAAATGAGAAAAAAAAGAACATCACATTTCATTGAAATACCTATAATTGTGGCCACATGCTTTATAGCCCACCCCCAGGTTACCATGTGGACACTGATAAAGGATTCAGCTACTCAACAGCTGATGAAGCCTTTGTGTGCCAGAAGAAGAACCACTTCCAAGTCACAGTCCACATTGGGATGGTCGGAGACCCGAAATTTGTTCAGACCCCGACAGGTCCTATGCCTATAGAAAACTTCCAGCTAAATGTCTTTGGAGTAAAGGTTAATATATTCTACATAAAACTGCTAATCATTCTAATGTCTGCACATGTTCTGTCATTGACACTTTGACCTGTTCTTCAGCTTGAAGCTCAGAACCACCAAATCACCATAGAGCAGTCACAGTCTGATCGCAGCAAAAAACCTTTCCTGCCAGTTCAGTGAGTCTCCTTTTAAGAAGTCTTCAACCAACATGAGTGATGAAGTAATACAGGATCTTTCTATTATATACTATACATACTATACACCACACATGTACACTGTACATGTTTCATTGATGTGTCATGTAACTGTTTTTTTCAAGCTTCTTATCTAAAATTAATTTTCTAGTGCTTATTACTCGAAATACATCTTTTGCAGGGTAAATTTGCCTGGAAACAAAATCACCAAGGTTACGCTTGGTCGATTACACTTCAGTGAGACCACTGCCAATAACATGAGAAAGAAAGGCAAGCCTAATCCTGATCAGAGGTGAGTAACTCATTCACAGTCAGAAATGCTCAGTAAAAAAAAAAAAAAAAAGATCTCAAAAACATAGAATCAAATGCTGCAGGTAACACCATTGAAAGCAGGGGGTTAGGACTCAAGGATGTTTTTTGAAGGCTTAACAGACTGACATTTTGATCTTCTCTCATTTTATTCAGGGCTGGCAACTGCATTGAGCACGAAACTCATGCAGTTGACACAGAACTCTCACCAAACATGTATTTTTTTAAGCTAACTTTTCAACTTCGCTACCCCTGATGTTCCTTCGAACAGCAGTGTGTGCAAAAATAATGGACAACAAAGCACCTGTGTACGTTGGTCTGGATAAAAGCGTCTGCGAATGTAATAAATCATTGTAAGGTGCGTTCCAGTGAAGTGGCCAGTCACAATGGAGCTGTGGTGGAGAAGCCAGTCCCCACCCCCATTCTCCAAAACAAACTTCACTCTGAGCTGAACACCCCCTTGTCCTGCTTTCTCTAGTTGGATAGGACAGCCCTCCTTCTCCTCATCACTCACAGTGTGATGTTAGCCAACGTAGGCAGCTGTTAGCTGATGTAAAGAATTAGCAGTCAGTATGTGGACTGTCTCATGATATTGCATTAGCAACAGCTTGAAAAGATGTAATTGTGCTTTGTGTGTCTTATAGGAGGCACATGCTCACCTTTATCCTCCTTGAGTTGGGAGCATTGTGTCATAGAGGGAGACCTAGCTAGCTGGTGGAATTAGCAAAATAGACTGAAATTTGGATTGGGAACCTATAAACTTCATAAACTCCAGAAATCTATCAACTTTGTACAATTTAAAGTTGTTTATTTGTGCCATTTATTAGACTGTATTGCTTCCCGTTCGTCAGGTACTTTCTCATGGTTGTTGGGCTTTATGCAACTGTCAAAGGAAAAAGTTACCTGCTGATTGCAAATATATCTGAGAGAATCATTGTGAGGGTAAGTCTTGCTGCATGAGTTGTTAAGGCAGAGCTGAGGACTAACCTAAAACTCTAAAACTAACGCTATAAATGTGCCAAAAAAAGCAAAAAAAACAAAAAAACAAAAAACAAAACAAAACAAAGTATAATCACTTTTTCCAGTTTAGAGATAACCCAAATGAAAAATGCAATCTGTCCTTTATTTTCTTCATGTGAACATATAGCAGTTGGGGCAATTTCAGTCCTTGACTTTCCTAAAACAAATGTGCTGCATAAATGATCAAAATCATGTTGTACTCTGGGAACAGAACTAGTCTGTTGACTTTGAATTAATCACTGTTTCAGTTGTCAGTGATCACACCCTCTATCTTTATAAGGCCTCCAATCCTGGGCAGTTTGAGAATGACAGTGAGGTGCTCTGGCAGAAAGGACAGACATCGGACTCAGTGGTGTTTCAAGGAAGAGTTGGAGTCAACACGGATGCGCCGGATGAGGCCCTTGTGGTTTGTGGGAATGCCAAAATAATGGGCACAGTCATGCACCCATCAGATAGGAGAGCCAAAGAGAATATTCAAGAGGTGATGGTCTAAGATACTGCATCATGGTGCTTTCCTTTTAGTAACAGATTTAATAAGAATAGCCTTTGGAGGATCTAAAAATAATTTGTAGGCGCCTGCAAATTTGGCAGTATTTGTCGGTTGGGTCTGCAAGCGAGGACAAGGTCAACGGCAAGCAAGCAGTATGCTCCTTTGCAGTGGTATGAAAGTAGATACACCAGTATTGAGGGTTCTGATGCTTTCTCAGGTGGATTCAACAGAACAGCTGAAAAGAATAGCTCAGATGAGGATCGTGGAGTATGACTACAAGCCAGAGTTTGCATTAAAGATGGGAATTGACCAGGTGCATGAAACAGGTGTGTAATGAACAAAAGCTTTAATATCATCCTTTCAGAAAATCACTCAATTTATCAACTGCATCCCTGGTAGGGTTACAGACTTATCCAGTTGTTTTGAGGAATATTTAAATCTGAACATGACTGTGATGCCCCATGATACCTTCTAAGAGAGTCAAAGTTGCCTAGAGGTGGTGATCCAGACAAACAAAAAGAATACGCAACAAAGAATTTTCTAATCATGGCTGATCATATATTTATTTAATATTGGTCAGTGTCCAGCACAGTTTAGTGAGTTTCCTGCTTAAACGTATCTTTTAATTGCAAAGTTTACTAGATGTGTCTTTATCAGGGAAAACACCAAACTGTGTGGAACACCATCCCCCCTTGGTGATACTTGGTGCCAGGTGTGCCAAATCTGATAAATACTAGCTAGCCAGGGCTTTTCATTCATTCTAAAATATTGTATACGTCAAATAAAAGTCAAAATAAAACTCTACAGAAGTATTCACAAATAGCTTAGAACTAAATACACCATGCTATGGACAAAATGCTATATGGATATAAATACTATAGATAAATAAATAAAATATCTGCTGAAGTTACCTAGTTAACATGAATAGTGGTTTGGAGTTGCACTCTATACCAAGTCTGTAATTACATGTAATATTGACATAAGTAGTGATATTTCACACAATAATACTATTGTACAAGTAGTGACAAAAGTGACATGAGCAGTGACATAAGTTTCTAAAGTAGTGACATAAGTAGTACTATTACACATAGTACACACAAGTTAACAGTGATAATACTATTGGACATAAACTATTACACATATTACATAAGTGAACATAAATAGTGAAACGCATATTTTGCAGTCTTGTGCCTGCACACTTTGAGTGTTATCTTCACAGTTAAATTAGCATGCTTGATATCCCATTCCAAAATCATGGATATAAATATCTAGTTGCCCCCCAGAGTGTGTCTGTAGGAATTCGGTCAAAAGTGCATTAATGAGGTGAGGCAATGATGTTGGACAAAAAGGCCTGGCTTGCTATGTTCCAATTCATTAAAATAGTGTTTGATTGGGTTGAGGTTCCATGCAGGCCACTGGAGTTTCTCCACACCAAAGTTGTCTTTATGGACCTTGCTTTATGCACAGGAATTCCGTCATTTTGTAACAGGACAGGGCCTTAAACTGTTGCCAGTTGGAAGCACATTATTGTCTAAAATGTCTATGTATGCTATGGCATTGATATTACCATTCACTGGAAGTAGTAGTATTGTATGTTGACTACAACAGCAGAGGACCATGTCAGGAGTAAATAGTGTCAGAAAATAAAAAAAACAACAACAAGAAAGCGTAAGACCAGTGGGCAGGAACATCAAAAATAGACAATTGGGGAGTCAAACTGGGGAGTGAACCAAATTGCCCAAATTGCAGAAACTACGCAATGTATTCATTCCTGCATGACATCCTTCCATAACATATGCAGCATCTTGTATAATACATGTCCTGGTGAATTAATGCTGTTTTAATATTGAAAAGAAACACACAGGTACACACAGCTAGGTGTACATAATGAACTGGCAGCTCAGTGTACGCTATTATCAGATGACTGTCATAAACATTTTCCCTTTTTCTGGGATCAGGCATCATAGCCCAGGAGGTGAGGGAGCTTCTTCCTACAGCGGTAAGAGAGGTAGGGGACATCACATGCTCAGATGGACAGAAAATCCACAACTTCCTCATGGTGGACAAAGTAAGTAGCAGAAGCAGCATTAATTTCCTTTTTCAATGAAACCTCTTATATCTGCTCAGCAACTTACATTCCTGTTTATTACAATAGGAGCAGGTCTTTATGGAGAATGTGGGGGCTGTGAAGCAACTGTGCAAACTCACAGACAACCTGGAGACTCGCATTCAGGAACTAGAGGTGTATAATGCTCGCCTGGCGAAGCTGAAAAACCTGGAGAGCATGCGCTCCAAAAGTGCCTCCACTTATAAAGGGTAAGTGTATGACAGACATATGTACCATTAGGGCTACTTGCACTGGAGCTGCTAATGGCAATACACTTTTCTACTGTAATCGATAACCAAATTATGTATTTTTCTTAACTGTATTTGGTCACTTTCTGTAATCATTGCATTTGCATTCTCCTGATTTATTTAAACTCTGTGAAATATTTCACAATCATAAACGCATTCAAAGTGCTTTAGCATTCACAGTTGCATCTGTGTTACAGGAAAAGTGCCAAAAGCAACAAAACTCAAACATCAGTACCCCCAAAAAAGCCATCTCCAGTGAAGGCTGGCAAAGTAAGTAAAAAAAATCTACTTTTCTAATACTTGATACAATACCATAGAACAATATGATCTTGTTAACCAAAAGTGAACTCTAAAAACTAAATGTTTCTGGCTCAGGAGTATGTATGTAAGAAATACCAACACTGCCTTCAGCACAGAATATTCCAAGCTAGTATCATCCTGCTTGTGGGAACCATGGCTTTTTGGTGAGTCCTTTCTCTTTAGAGTATTATTTTACACAAACAATAATCTAAAAATTTACATGATGTTTTGACCATAGAGTACCCTTCAATTCATCTTAACTGGGTCAGCTGTTGGCCTGGTGGTTAGGGAGTTGCCCCTGCGATCGGAAGGTCGTGGGTTCAAATCCAAGGGCTGCCAGTGGCACCACTGAGGTACCCTTGAGCAAGGTTCTGTCCCCACACACTGCTCCCCAGGCACCATGTTGCTGACTGTCCACTGCTTCATTTACTTACTTCTGCTATGGGTGTAATGAAAGAATACAATAACTTTCTCACATGGAGCTTTGAAAAGAGTTTATGATAAAGACTTTGACGGAATAAAACACTGCTCATAAACCAGTCTCAAATGTTTCAAAAGTATTTATAAAACAAAACATTGTATCAAAGCAGGAAAAACTTTTAATGTACTTATAGTACTTATGCAAATTATGTTTCAGCAGGAAATGTCTTTTAATATTTTTAAAGAGGAATTTCACCTATTCAAACTTTCAATTCTTAATATGTAAACAGAGTGGTCTGATGTTAAATAGTTTATTTTAGAGAACCTTACCGACTTTTTTTTTTTTTTTTACAATGGTACAATGGTTCCAGAGGTGGCAATGTTTACAAAGCCATTTTATTTATCATCCAAAACCACTAGTGAACAGTGGTAAGTAGTGGTAAATCATTTGAGACTATTTTGTCCCCCCCTCCCTTTACGGTCTCCACTCTTCTGGGAAGGCTTTTCTCATAGTTTTGGGAGTCTGCCTGTGGGAGTTTGTGTCCGTTCAGTCAAAAGATCATTTGCGAGGTGAGGCACTAATGTTGGATGAGGGGGCCTGGCTTGCAATGTTCCAATTCACCCAAATGTTGTTTGATTGGGTTGAGGTTCTGTGCAGCCCACTGGAGTTCCACCACACCAAAGTTGTCTGAGCATTTTATGAACCTTGTGCACAGGAACACAGTCATACTGTAACAGGACAGGGCCTTCCTCTATCTGTTGCAACAAAGTTGGAAGCATATAATTGGCTAAAATGTCTTTGTATGCTATGGCATTAATAATACCACTCGCTGGAACTGGACCAAGCCTTGAAAAACAGCCCTTGACCATTATCCCTCCTCCACCGCTTTGTTGTTGGCACAACACATTCTACTGGTAGTGTTCTCCTGGCATCTGCAAAACCCAGGATTCCACCATCTCACTGCCAGATGGTGAAGCATGATTTATCACCTCAGAGAATACATTTCCACTGCTTCAGAGACCACTGCATACATTTTACCACTGCACCTGACATGTAGCATTGTGCATGGTGTTTTAGGCTTGTGTGCAGCTGCTCAGCCTATGGAAACCCCATTCATGATGGTCCTGACACAGAACAGGGGATAGTCAATTTATTTGTGTTAGGCACTTCAGAACTTGGCTCAGTGAGTTTGCATGATCTGCCACTTTGTGGCTGAGCTGCAATGTCTCTAATGTCAGGCAATGTCTTTGTAACCATTTCTATAATACCTTTCTGTGAGGTAGCTGAACAATTCAGACTCTGCACGTTTCTCTAGAATGGTGCATTTCACATCAAACTACACTGAATGACTTTTACTTTCTAGTCATTTTGAGTTGGTGGAATTGCCCTTTGACTGATTTTGATTTGTTCAATGGATGTGTGCTGGGATTTTAGTTGTGCATTTTCATTGTTATTTGTGCTGAATTTTCCTGTGTTTGACAAGTATATGGTTGTGTTTCAGTGCCATCAGCATCACCGCGCTTTACATGCTTACATTAAGAGAAGACTCAGATTATGGTACCAGGTATGCTTATAAATGCTCATAAGCACCTATAGTCTGTTTATCACTTCATTCATTTCAGGACAAACCATAAAATAAAATCTGCATAAAACCATAGTATAAAATCTATACAACCTGTAATCTGTTTAATACATTTGCATGGAAGCATATAGCACATACTACACTGCATGCTTGGTATGGCTGGCCCGAAAAGCAATTTACAGGCTTTAAATAGTTTGAGTAATTGTTACTAGATTAAAAAATCTCCGTTTAGTGCATTGTATGTAAAGTGAGTTTAGCTGTTTACAGATTGTAAAGTCCATTGCCAACTTACTGGTCCAAATTCAGTTCCAACACATGACATGAAATGACTTCAGTAGACAAATATAAATCTCATTCCTCATGTTATACAAAATTATTACATATTAAATGAGTAATTTATAGATAGTACTGAGCTGCGAACAATGGAGAGGGTGGTTCAAACAAATAATACTCATTATTCCAGGTCCAGTGCCAAACTAGCCTCTAGGAATGGGAAGACAAATGAAAATGCCATCCCTAGAACAGACTGTAGAGGATAAAAAACTCTAAGCTCTGACAGTGTTGCTAGGCTGTACAAGTTGGTATGATAATAGCAAGAAGAAAAGGTTGCAGAGAAGGCAGTCAGTGATTGTTTTGGTATATACTTCTTTGTCTGTAGGTGGCAATGCAGAGATTCATTCACCATCTCTCTGCTCTGCAGGGTTCTGAAAAACATCAGCAATCCAAAAAAGTTAACAAAAGACAGTTTCCATATTAGGGGTGTGAAAGTGCATTGAAAATGTGTGATATCAGAATCCAAAAGTACAAAAATATTTATTGTGTAAATGTAACAATGCATTGTGTAGAATGGATATTCTGTTAATTATACCACTTAAGGCAGTTGTTTGAACGCCAAAGTTTGCAAACAACCAAACTAGTCAGCAACCCAGTCCAGCATATCTATCTATGCGACAAACTTTGTCTGACTTCCAGCTCCAGTTATACTTAAATACTAAATAAGCAACCAAGTACCAAAATAACAATGAATGCTTGAGTATCGAAACTATTCGGGCCAGCCCAATTGGAAGCAGATTAATAACTAATTTATTTGACTGTTCTTTGAATGTCCAGTAGCACAAGTAACTCCAGCGTGTTCCCAGCCTACACCACAACAGAGACACTGACAACAGGTATGCAAATGTTAATCTCGAAAGTTTATCAAATCTCCAAAAAGCTTGTGCTTTATTTGAATTTCAAACATAATGTCTTCAGCAATGACATATTAAAGGAATCCCATGCTGGTTTAAGCAGAAATAAGTCTAGAAGCCAAATCATCACCAGAAATGTCTAAATGCTAACACGTCACCTCATATTTAGAACGTCCTGTAAAAAAACATAAAATAAATACATTGATTTTTATTAAACATATCACAACTTTCTTCTAAAAGAAGTTGTTACTCAAGAGGATGGCACTGTGCATCCAAGATATGATACAGCCACCTGGTAATGGAGTTTACAGTTTTGCTAAAAGCAAATATCAATAGTGACAGCTAAAACAGACAGAAAATTAAACTTTGCTCCAGATGTAGTTAGAGCACACCCAAAACATGTTTGGTACTTGAAGTTTGCTTCTTTAGTTAGAGATAAAAGACTTACATAGCTAACAAGTAAACTCCAAATGTAGTTAATCAGCCACAATGTATTTGTATACTTTATTGTAAGTTTTACTCTAAGTTTTACACAAGAACTTGAAAGCTTAAGCAGCTAAATGGAGATAAATAGAAGCTTGTAATCTCCAGTTAGTGTTGTGCAAACAGCATGCCCAAACCATCATACACTTTTCTCTGTATCAAGTTAAGTAAATTCAAATAGATTTGCTTATGTAGTTCCTGGCACTGCATGGCTACTAAACCGAAGGACAAAATTAGCTGCAGCATTCTTAAAACATGATTTTGTCCATACAGTTGTCCATTTTATTGACGACAGTATGTCATTTAGTGTCAGAAAACACACGTGCAAGTCTACTTAAGATTTCTTAACAACAACAGGTGTGTGATGATTTAGGTATGCAAGTTTCACAAGGCTAATTGGTGATTAAAACCTTCCATTACTTGTCTGCCACTTAAGCTTTGAGATTGCGGTATAAAACTAACTTGGTACACAATCTTCTCTGATCAACTATGTTTGGGGTAAGGGATAATTTGCATAAATTATGTTTTTCTCTGATCTATCACTTTTACAGAATTTACGAACCAGTCACTTTAACACCATATTAACTGTATTTGCATTTATTGATATATTGACTTTGAATACCATTGCACTGACAGTGTTTTCCACAGCCACAACCTACCCTTGGCCTCCAGATGTGGATTTCTCCAGTGTGTTCTACTCAGAAGAAGTTTACTGCTGTCGTTTTACTACTGCAATCGACCACACTTCTGTCATGATGAGCCCAACTGTTAAAAAAGACTCTGTAAATGCACCTGTAGGTGCCAGCCAAAGCTGGGCAGGTCTGCACTACTAGTATGACAGTTTTACACTGAAATAGAGACATTCTTTTCCTAGTTTGTGTTGACTGACTTTGTGTTTCTTTTCAGATAATGCTTGGAAAATACAGCTCAGACATTTCAGTGACTGTAAGTTGAACAAGTCACACAAAAACATGATACAATAGGTCACAATGTTTAACTGTAAATGCTAATACATGTAATTTGTTGCAGTGTCACTTGTGACTGACAATGTTTCTTTCACAACCAAGATTGTTTGTGCTTTCTCTGTAGGGACAAACACGACCATTCAGTCAGTACTTATTATGCAAAATCAGCAGGTTATAGACAAGAATTACATAGACCGTGATAACTGTGGGTAGGTATCATATAGTTTATTGTTATCTTTAGTGCCGTTTTCCTCATGGTTTCCCTGTAGTGACCTATCATAAACAGAATTGCTTCTTTTCTGCAGGAAAGGGAAGTACAGCTATCTGATCCCCATCAGTAAACACATTCCTATCAACATGCCAGTCACCTTGCAGATGAAGTGAGAAAATACATGAATACATACATTTTATTGCAATAAGACAGCATAAATTGAGAAAAGAGGTGTACACTGCCCGTCACAAGTTTGGGGACACCTAGATTTGCGAAATGTTTAAAAATGACCATGTTTCCTTGAGCTTGCAATAAATTAACTTTTGATAGAATGCTAATTCTTGCCATTTTTCTTAACAAATCTTCAAAACTGAAGGAGCAACTGCCAGTAGTGCTGCCTTGAGAATAATGCTATACCCCACACATTTTTCCCCTTTTTGTGAGGTCAGCACTCAACAGCACAAACTTTTTAGGTGTTTCAAGATCCAAAAGATCTGAAGGTCCAAAAGATTTTCATGTGCTTTTAACAAAAGTTTGGAAGAGAAAAATAATCATTTAGGAAAAATGTACTCTTCATAGAGTTTTTAAATGATCATTTCATTTATTAAAGGAAAACAGTTGTACGTCACCAACCCGGCCTGTGTGAAATTAATAATTGCAGTTTTGTTACCAAATTCAGCACATAGTTTGGATCAATTAGACCAGACATACCTCTGGCCTGATTACTACCAGCCATGTTGAATCTAAAAATCATTTAAATAGAAATTATCCAGCTACATGAAGTAGGCTAAAGGATCTTATAAAGTAACATACTATACCGCAATCAAAAGTCATTCCAGATGAGAAACTAAATAATTGAAATATATTGATCTGGAAAGGGTTACAGTGCCATTTTGAGGGATCTTAGATTTTAGCAAAATATTGTGAGAGCCATTATCTCCAAATAGAGAAAACTTGGATCAGTGGTTAATTTTCCCAGAAGTGGCTAGTCTTACAAAATGGTGGTGGTGGCACAGTCAGTTCTTTATTAGTTTTTACTAGTACTTTTCTATATGTTGATATAGGTGTCTTTCAACAAATTAAAGGATAATTCTAAAACTGTTATATTTTTTCTCACATTCACATTCTGTTTTTATGTTTATATGAGTTTGGTCACATTTGGTTTGACAAAAATAGAGGAAACCAGGAGGAGGCTTTTTTATAGTATCATGCAATGCATTTAACATTCTCTCTATGCATTGTGCATTTTTTTCACATATTACACTTCACATGATCACTGGGTGTCTCTGTGAGCAGCACTACGGAGTTGTTGGTGGTCCACTTGTGTGGATATGACCTGAAGGAGGAGTGTGCCCCGCTACTTGACTACAGCCACTCTGAAATCTTCTACACTGTTCCCAACACACAGGTGGCGCTTTCTTAAAATCATCAGACTTACACAATGCCAAGCATTAGCTGTACTGGGACATTAAGCCAGAATTAATCCAGAACTAATCATCCAACATCAGTACCTGACCTCACTATTGCAATGCTATGTACATATAGTGTACATTCGTATTTTATAGCGGTATTTGTAATAAAAGTACATATACAGAAAACAGCAGTGCACTTATAATTATTGTGTGTAACCTGATCTGTTTTTCAGGGATATGTACACGAGTGGCCACTTCCAGTTGCTCGACATTATCGATCATCTTACCACTTTCGTGCATCTGTAGCAGTAAGGGCACCTTCTGCACTATTTTTCCTAAACTTGATTTTTTGTCTGTTCATTTAGGCCTAGGTTCAGTATTTAAAGTATTTGCAGGTCTGTATGTGGGCCACACTACATTTTTTGAGTTCATACTAAATTGGTAGCGTACAGCTCCAAACAATAATTTAGTGGCCTAATTTTAAGCTTGTGCATGGACTGGCACATGTATAGTTACTCATAAAGGACCCATAACTCAATTTTTTCCCCTGAAGTCCACTTAAAACATTTGTGGTGTTTTAGGTAATATAGTTCATTTTTACATTTCCCAGCATCCTTTTTATTCCTTAGAAATGGCCGTTTTTGTAACTGCCTTTAAGACTGATATGATTAGTGTCGTTGTCATGTTTCCAACTGGTGAAAGTTGAGGACACATGTGCAGGGATACTTTTCTGATACATTTCTTTAATTACAATGTAGCTGAATAAGTAAGGTACATTTTCAGAGGCTGTATTATGGCATTAACAAGAAACAATGAAAAACGAGGATGAACGGACAACTCAATCCGGGTCGACCTTAGGGAAGCAAGATGGGAAAGAGCTGAACATAATTATAAATCGGAAGATACCAAACCAGCCTGAACAAAAGGGAAGGGAAGCCCAGGCTCAGTTTTCCAGCGACCTTTATGGCTGGGGCATAGACAGCTGGGAGACACATTCAGAAAAACATGCCCCTTATTATGCGTCATTCAGAAAGCATGAATGGCTGGGGCTAAGCCGTTGTAGGCTGAATAAGCAGATATATGTAAATGTGTTGGTTTTCCTGACATCAAAAAAATGACTAATTTGTTTTTACAAACAGCACCCTATTTTCAATAAATGGACTGTAATAGGTGTGAACAGTATATATGGACACGTTTATGCAAAGCCAAACTCTTCCAAAAAAAAAAAAGAAGAAAAAAAAAAGATTTTGATTTTCCATTATACTAAAACGTTATACCAAATTATGTACAATAAATGATGTACAATATTTGCATAAAATAATGTACACATTTACGCTAATTCCTGTGATAGATATGTAAAAGTAATCTCTGATTCATTTGTATAGTTTTAACCCTGTCCTAAAACAGTGCAAACATACAGTATGATGTGAATCAAAAAGTATATACTGAATAATTAATAATAATTACTGAATAATAAGTCTTCTGGATTATGCCCCTGGATGTAGACTATGCTGAAAGTAGATAATGATGAAAATGCTATTATCTGAAGCCTTTACTGACTATTTCTGTTCCTCAGGGTCAAGCTGACTGTACCACAGATCCCAATTATGTGGAACTGCTTTTTACTGACTACCACTTCCATTTCTACCGACGTTGCCAGTGAAGCGTAACGTCCTCGTAACTCATGAAGAAAGCAGAATAAACTTATATCCATCCCTGAAACAGAAAATAACAGCTTTTTAGAAAATAGTATGTTGTACAATGATGTGTATGTTGTTGAAAAATGTGTGGCTTACTGTGGTTTGAAGTCCTTGTTTTCATTGACCTCTTTATCAAGTCCTAAACTTACAAAAATTGTTAAATGAAAAATAACCATTTACAATAGTACACTAGAGCCAGTATACTATCTCCATTGTACCAGATATATTAAAGTTGCTTCGATACGGCTGTTCACTGTTTTGCACCTGCTGTTGGGTATATTCTAATTAAGTACATACAGTTTTTCAATTGACTTGTGATCAGATTAAAAATGTTGATTGATTTATATTTTTCCCATTGTGGAGGGCAGACCTTTGTATTTTATATTAAATTAAAAAACACGAAAAAATGGAATCTTTGCCTTTTTTTCCTCTATTAAATTGCACGTTATACTGAAAGTGACCATTTTGTCATACCTGAACAGACCACAGCACACAATTCTTTCTCTCTATTTAACCCATTCACCAAGCGAAACAGCGGGCAGCCAGGAACACAGCGCCCGGGGAGCAGCGTGTGGGGATGGTACCTTGCTCAAGGGTACCTCAGAGGTGCTTAGCAGTCTTGGGAATCGAAACCACAATTTTTTGATCGCAGGGTGAACGCCCTAACCACTAGGCCACCAGCTGCCCCAACACTGTTTCAGTTCATTTATGACCAAAGTGATTTAATCAGTTAGGCAAGTCATGTTATTCATTAAACATTCAAGGAGATATCTGTTCAGACAAAGCAAAGAAAGGTCTATAATTTTTCAGACACTAACACAAGATGAATACTGATATGGTATGACAGGGTTCCCATGGGGTCTTAAAAAGTCTTAAAAAGTCTAAAATTCAGAAAGTTAAATTTAAGTTCATGGGACATGGGACAAAGCAGGACCTTCTGAAGCACATCGAAGTAAGTGACAGTTTTAATAGCCCGGACAAATAGAATGGTGTTTTTTGTTTGGCTGCGTCGACAGTTTAACTATGGAAAGTAGTTCTAAA
>JBBPCZ010000136.1:31147846-31158266 GCA_037974445.1 Brycinus macrolepidotus | reverse complement strand
CAAGATGACTGAAATGATCAAAATCAATGTCAAACTGGCCAAAACACTCAATTTCAGTGGGGGTTGAATAATTTTGAACACAACTGTATATAAGTATCTAAGTCAAGGGAAATTTAGTGTGCCTAAAATAATAACACAAGGAAATCCTAATCTTTCATGTCTTTATTGAAAACAACCATAAAAAACTCATAGTGCTAGTGGAAAAAGTATGTGAACCCTTGAGTAAATGACCTCAAAAAAGCTAACTGGAGTCAGGTGTTAGTTTGGAGGTGTGGACTAGAGCTTTCAAAAACTTCACCACTAGAAATTCACCAGTCTACAGTTCTACAACGATCTACAAATGGAGACACTTTGGGACTGTGGCTACTCTACCAAGAAGTGAGCGCCCAGTCAAAATGACTTTAAGAGCACAACGAAGGCTCATTAATGAGGTAAAGAAACAACCCCGAGTGACAGCCAAAGATTTGAAGGCATCATTGGAACTGGCTAAGACCTGTGTTCGCGAGTCTACAGTACGTAAAACATTGAACAAGCAAGGTGTCTATGGCAGGACATCATGAAGGAAGCCGCTGTTTACTAATAAGAACATTGCTCCACACCTGAAGTTTGCGAAAGAGCACACTGACTCTCCACAGCGGTATTTTCCATTAGCACTATGAGTTTTTTATGGTTGTCCTCAATAAAGACATGAAAGATCATTGTGTTATTATTTTAGGCGCATTATATTTGCCAATACCCTTGACTTAAATGAAGATCACATCACATTTTATGACAATGCAGAAAACCATGAAGTTCCAAAAGGTTCACATACTTTTTCTTGCCACTGTGCATATACAGCTCCGGAAAAAAAATAAGAGACCACTGCAAAAATGTTCAGTTTATCAGATTTTATCTTTTATAGGTATAAGTATTGAACTGAACAGCTTTGCCTTAGTTTTTAAGAACTTCTGACAATATTTCTCCTAATTTCCAAATAAAAATATTGTTCTTTAAAGCATAATTTTAAAGGAAATGACAAAACATCAAAATAAGAGAAGTGATGCTGTGTTTGCAGAACTTAAATAATTCAAAGAAAACAAATCTCTTGTTCATTCTTAAACAAAATGGCAATAATTACCTTTGACATACTTGTAGTAGTGTTTTGCCATCCAACTGGTCACATTGCAAGAGGAGTGTTGATTACAGCAGTGTTTTTTATACTTTTCCTCATTAAATAAGATTTGATTCAGGTGATCACCTAATAAGTACCTCATAACGCAGAATGAGGTGTGCTTGTGTAGGAATTTAACAGACACTGGCATGGAATGGTTGTCATACTCATAGAGATGGTTGGTTTTACATTTGATTTGATTACATTAATGTTTAAGTTGAGATTTACAAGAAATATTTTAACTGCAACTGTGTAAAGGGAATACTGCTGTTAAAAAGCACCTTATTTGTTTAAAGTGTTTGCAAACCAAATAAGTAAGAGTAGACTGTCCAACTAACAGAGGAGTTTCAGCTGAGTCAGTTATGTCAGTAGTTTTCTTTTTTTATTCTTTAAGAGCGTTTCTTTTCATTGCCATTAGAGCTTGATGGAAAATTGTGAAACTCACTTCTGTGTGATGATATAATGATATTTAAACATTAAATGAACATTAAAAATGTTCACATTCTGCTTGCTAAGCTGCCGGACACGACGGAAAAAAAAATATATAGAAAAATGCGGTTTCTGATGCAATTTTCCTTCTTCAGTCTGTTAGTCTCTCCTAACTGTTGTGTGTAAACAAAGTAAAGCCAGGACTGAAGTTTCTGATCGTGTATCAGAGAACACTTACAAAAAGGAAAGAAAAAAAAGTTCCTCTTAGTGGTGATCCCAGCCCTACTAACTAGCTGTCAGTAAACCAGTACTAAAGAGTTCCCCAAGGCGGCTACTAAGAAAAATTCCCAGCCAGTGCTGACAGTAAGTATTACTGCACGTCTGCCACTGATGATGCTTCCATTGATTTTGGATTTATTTATTTAAGTGTAAATAAATATAATTGAACGGGTTTAGCACATCTGAAATGTAAAGGCAGTCTATGCAGATCCAAAATTACATCTGTTCATTCAGAGCATGAAGTAATTGTATTGTCAGCATTGAATATTAATCAAGTAATTAATCATATATGTCTAATATATGGTTTTAATTAATATTCTATGGATAATGATATAATACTGATTGGTGATGTTCTGATATCAAGTATCTGAGCTGGTATAATTAAGAAACCATTAATAACTTTTTACTATAAGTCTTGTTCAGATTTTTTTATTTTTCATAGCCATGACAGCTCAATTAAGCAATTTGCCAGAGAATTGTTGTACTTTTCCCACATCATTTTATTGTGACCAGAAGTGTTGTCAAGCTATAAATAGGGTGCTAAATTGGTGAGAAATAATTGGTATCAGAATCATATTGGCATTTGTTGATGTGTACTTAAAATGATTTTAGAACAATATTTAGTGGTGTCTTTATTGTATTGTGTGATGTTTAGGTAATGTGTTACCATGCTGAAGTGTTTTAGTAAGCTTATTTATTTTACTGCCTTTATAAACCTACTGAGGTAAGTGTTTTATTTAATGTATATTATAGTAAATATATTTTTGTAATGCTAATCCAGGTAGTTCTAGTCCCAATTACTACAATTTGTAAATGCTTATAGATGTATATCTACATCAGTACATGAAAAATTTTGAGTATTGGCATTGACCCAAAATTGTCAAATTGGTGCATCCCTGCAAGTATTTTTTGGCTGCCGTGACCCTATAATGTTGTGGTCCACCAAAAGCTTTACATTGCTGTGGTCACTCTAAGAAAATGGGAGATCTAAAGTTATGTTTCTTGTACTGCGTAATGACGGTCCTCATAATGAGTTTAGAAAACAGAAGTCTGGTTGGAATAGCTACAGGCAAATTAAAGCATCCTGTTAAGAGATAGAAAGTAGTTTAGAGTATTTACTTTTACCTCGCAGCACAAATGATATCTCTGTGCAAATTATTACAACCCAAAGGGACATGTCCTAATTTTGCTACTTTTTAGATATCTAGTCTCTTGTCATTTTATTTCTGCCAATTACATATTACATGAGAATTCAAACAAGAGTTCCTCTTTCCTCAGACTGTAAAGTACTTTGTGTAATAGAATTCTTATGAAAAAAGGCATGTGTTTTCTGTTGCCAGTCATTTAGTAAGTATCATGAACAAGGTTTTATATCATGCTCCAAATGTGCACCCCTCAGGCGGCAATATGTTTTTCTGTGATAAGGCTTGGTTGTAAGCTGCTGTGTGCTTTTTCCACAGTCCTGCTCCTCAGCCTTACTTTACTGCTATTGTGAGTGCAAAATCATGTCTGGGTCCCTGTACTCAGAGAGTGTGTAATAGAGGTGAGAGATGCACAGATATTGAATCACTTAAATCCTTTCACTTTCTGCTCTTTGTAGATGACAAACAGCATGTTTACTGCTACTAGAAAGAAGTTTGTGGAGGAGGTTGAAAGTGACTACCCAGATGAGAGCATGTACTATAGCCAGCCATCAATGTTTCCACATCGATCAGAGAAAGACGTAAGTAATAGAATGTTCACTCGTTGTCATGTCTGCTCTGTATCGGCCTTGTTGTCAACGCATCCTATTAAGGCCAGGGACACACTAAGCTGACATTAAGCGCCAGTCGTAGCTGATAATAATCACCCTCATTCAGCTCACTGTTCCCTTTTGTCTCCTGTGAAAGTTTGTGCTCAACACACAAAAAAGACTGCAGTTCTCTGCAGCAGGAGATGTCTGTATTCTAAAACTGTAAAAACACTTAAGACAAGTGAAAAAAAAACAAGTGAACAGTATACTGTTTGAATGTCTTTTAAGCTTAAAAAAAATGTTTAATCTGACCCTAGTGTGTGAAAGTAAAATACTGAAATCTTGCTTTACAGGTGCATGAAGCATTCCAAAAACATTCTGTTTCTCTGGCCACACTGTAATATTTTAAACGTAACTTAGCAGGTATGGAGTAATGAGCTGCCTGATAGATACTGAAATATTACTTTAGAGGCTAGCTACAGAGTGCAAAGTAGAGGACTGATCATTTGTTTTTATTATTATTGTTAATTTTTAAAAATAAAATTACATTTTTGGTGCTGAGATATATCAATTTTATATCTCTAACTTGCCATTAAAGCCATTACTTTGTTACTTTACATTGCTTCTACATGAAAAGGCATGTTTTTCTTACTCTGTTGTTTGTAGTGCTTTTAGGAATTATTTCCTTACTATTTCCTTCTCTCTGCACTTTTGTAGATACTGGTGTCTTCATCTCCATCATCGTCGAGTCAGTCATCGCAGCTCGGTGCAAGTTTATACGGGCCTCAAAGTAAGATCTTTCAATCACATGTGACTTAGAGGTAGCACTTTAAATTTGTAGACTCTCTCCATTGCATTTGCTGAACACATTAAAATGACATTTCAGAAAAAAAATGAACAAAAAAAACAATAGAAAATATAACTTTTTATATTTATGTCACAGTGTAGTAAATAGTTTTTAGATTTCAAATGTGATGTTGATGAGAAAGATCTGGTAGGTTTCACAAAGCAAAGCCATCAGAAAGTTTTAGTAAAGCTAAATTGTTTTAACAATGTTAATGTTTAGAATTTTCTTTTTAATGTGTTCAAATCGCATTTCTGTTCGAAAGTGGTGGTTGAACCTTTATGCTCCCGGACTCCCTATTATGCTCTCTGACTCCCTGACTTTTTTTTTTTTTTTTTTTTTTTGTCTGTCCGGAGAGCCAGTGAGTGATGCAAAACATGAGCTAGATTATGCTACTTGTCCTGAAAGGAAATGTGCAAAATGCAAAATTTGTAAAAGCCAACGTGCCGATGGGGTAAGCAAAGTGAAGAAGTGTAACGCCGTACCATACCTATAACCTTATACGGCACTTAAAAGTACAAAGTACGAGTGCAGTGAGTATCAGAAGATAGCAGAGCTAGCATGACAAATAGCTAGCCAGACCACATTTGCCAACAGTACAGATGCAACAGTCAGAAAGCTAAATGAATCACATCCAAACGGATGAAATTTATAACGCTAGATAGCCAGCCTTTTTAAGTTGATGAAGATGTGAGTATCTCATCTGGAGCTGTGTTATGCTGTGTTATCAAGCTTTCTGTGCATGGTGCATTAAATTGAGGTACTAGTAAAAGAAGGGGTGTTCTTGCCATATGCATCACTGATGATGTGGCAACTAGAGGATAGATTGTTGGCCACTTCAAACACTCACCTTTGGCTTAGTCATGCCTTGAGAGTATTCAAAAGCAGTTGGCATATGTTACAGTGCCTACTGGTATAAAAACGTGTGTTAGGTGCTAACGAAGTCGACTATGATTTGTCTGCCACCTTCACTGCCACTGGGGGCTGTTCGAAAACATGGTGTCATTACTCTGTATTTGTTAATACTGAAAATATATTCAAACTTCCAGATTATCCGGGTAGAAATATTAACCATTCAAAAGTTTTAAGACAGTATTGCAGTTGTCTTAAATTGTTGACCAAGTAACAGTGAATATACTGTGGTCTCTTTCCAGTTGTTGTCTTTGAGTGGATTGAACCAAGTTCGATAAGGACAGCTCATGGCTTTGTTGAGCTCTTAAACAAGATGGGTACAATGTTCTGATAAACAAAAGCTTGGATCAAGGCAGCTCTTCAACACAGATGAACCATCAGGAAAAATTACCAAAGGTCTCTTGTCTAGTATGCATACTGAAATACTAAAGGAAAAAAAAACGGTTGTACCTTTTTGTGCCTTGTACGAGAGGACAGCGAAAATACAGTTTAGGATTACTGAATGAGAAAAGGAACAGAGTGTTGAGTCCAAAAACTGAAACTCTTTGTGTAAAAATCTGACATCAGTGGTCAACAGTAAGCGACAGTAATGCCTAGCGCTGGAGTTGGCAACCCGCGGCTCTGAAGCCGCATGTGGCTCTTTCATCCTTATGTTGCGGCTCCCTGTGGCTTTGGAAAATAAATAATAAGTATTCAATTTAAGTGTGTTTTATTTTTATTCGTTGTTTTTTTTTAAAAAAACTGTAGTTCAAAATTTGAAGATTATTGTGATCTTGTAACATTAAAATACAATGTGTTTCATTTTTTGTCGCTCAAAATATGCGTCACAAAAGCCGGTATGTGCCCGCCAAACCGCCGTGCATTTATCAAGCTTTTCGACCCCAGGTAGGCTAAGCATGGATAAATATAAGAAAAGAAAAATATCGGAAGAAAATAGAACATATAATGATGCCTGGGCAGACTCATTTGCATGTACCTTTGACGAGAGTGGCTTACCAGTATACTTAATATGTGGTGAGAAAATGGCCATGAAAGGATGAAAGGATTATGGAATGCGGCAATTTTAGTTTGCTGCATGGATACTTTAAGTTCAGATTTTTATTTCATTTGAAAGAGACCTTCAACTCAGCGTGTTTTTTTATAGAGTTCTAAATGTTCAAAATGTTTTCTTTGCATAAATAAAATTTCACAAGCAACACACTAGCCTAGTTTTTTTATACATAGCATAAAAGTAAAAAACAATATATGCAGTGTTTTCTTCATTTTAGATGTCAAAAAGGATTTGCGGCTCCTGGTGTTTTCTCTTTTGTGGAAACTGGGTCCAAATGGCTCTTTGAGTGTTAAAGGTTGTCGACCCCTGGTCTAGCCCATACTACAGGATAACTGGACTGATTTTAAGGCTGATTGCCACCTACCAATTACTGCGAAATGTCTCCTGATATCAAAGTGATCTGAAACAATTTTCTTCAAAAGCAGAACCATTGGTTGTGACTCTTGTTTTTGAGCATAATCTGAAAAGTTGTGTGGTGTTTAGGACAGATCTTGTGTTGTGTGGGCTTTAATGACTAAGAATGTCTAAGGACAAAACAATAGGTCAAAAATGTTATTATGTGTGGGGTCTCTTTCAGCATTGGTTAGGATTTTTAAAGATTGTCCCACAATCTTTAAAAAAAAAAATTCAATTCAGTTTCAGAGGTCCTTGGGTTTTCTCTTTTTCAGTATGTGCAACTTATGCACTCTTTAATCCTCTCTAGGTGCGCTGGGGTTCCCAATGAGGGGGATGAGCAACAACAACTCGCAACTAAACTGCAGCTTATCACAAAGCACTCAGCTACTGAGTCATGCCACACCCACCACAGGTGTTCCTACAGTGTCTCTCCATACTCCACCCTCGCCGAGTAGGTGAGACACAATTTGCCATTCTGAAGCATGGTTCTTGAAGGTGTATCAAGCAACACACTCCCTACTCTTTCTTCCCCAAAACGTCTGTTACCAAATTTGACAAAACATTTCACTGTTTTTCTAGATGACTTACACACCAATACCTAGTAAATAAAAATATTTTCTTTTAGCTGGAAAAAATATTTATATATTTATATAATATCCCAAATATCATATAATATACCAAACATTTATATAATTTCAAACAACTGCATCAAAGCTTGTATGCATTTTCCTTGACTTTTTCAGGGGGATTTTACCAAGGAACATGATTAATCACACACAGGTGGGCCAGAGCATGTCACTGACTGGAAGGACCAACAGCATGAGCAGTTCGGGCCTGGGCAGTCCAAACCGCAGCTCTCCAAGCATTATCTGCATGCCCAAGCAGCAGCAGTGCAGACAACCTCTAACCATCAACAGGTGCATCGTCACCACCCAGATTCAACCTGATGCGTTGAGTTTTCCCAGTGCCTGTTGATGGAACTGAATATGTTTGCTGCCCCACACTGAGATATTTGAAGTATACTATCATTTTTATAGTGTATATAATACAGTGTATATAATAACATATTTGGTTATATTAAACAAAATATGCAATTATATGTAGCTCAGAGGCTACCATTTAGTTAGTTAATTAATTTTAGTTAATTAATTTCACATCAAGACCCTTGGAGAGTATACATATTTCTGCCATATATATTTTTTTTTTTTACAGTTTCTTGCCATATAAATGATTATTTTTCTCTTAACTGCTTCTTAGACTTCCTTGTTGCCTAGCTCAGCATTTACAAGCACATGAGTAGAGAAATGGTGTTTACCTAACAGAAATAAACTTCATTCTATACTCTTTAATTGTCTTGGTGTGAAATTAATCAACTAAACGGTACCCTCTGAGTGAGTGTCATATTTATGGTAAAAAAGTCATAATATAACATATTTGGTTTAATGTAATGTTTAAAGTTAAGGATCTGCAAAGGATCTCCTGTGGACCATCCAAATAAATTGTTACCCAGTTTAGTGACGGAAAGAGCCACTGATGTCTTACCACAGACCATAAATATGACACTCTTTCAGAGGGTACCGGTTAGTTTATTAATAATTTGAGCTTCTGTAAATAATATACATAGAATCATCCTAATAAAGTGAAGGGCTAAACATCTTTTGTCATCTTCTCTTTTCTCTCTCTCTGCACAGTATGTCAGGGTTTGGAATGGGCCGGAATCCTGCTTTTGGGATGAATAGTTCATTATCAAGCAGTGTTTTCAACGGAACAGGTCAGGAGCTATTGAAAAATGCTTGGAGTTTCAGGTGGAGTTTCTGTGGATGCAGCGTTGTATCAGATTTTGTTCAGAGTTTGTCTGTATAATGTTTGGATCCCAGAACTAAGGCCTGTAAAATATTTTTATTCAATTCCAATGTTTACATTCTCAAAAATGCTAGTAAGCCCTGTTTGGATGGACGACAAACATCACTATGACTGAACCATAAACATTTGTACTGTGTGCCTATTGATTTTTTTTTTATAAAGTCCTAGATTTGGGGGAAAAAGTGCAAAATTCCTGAATGAGTGAGATTGTGAGTGTTATAATCCCATGTTTGCATTCATATGGTATCAATCATTATTATTATTTTTTTATCAAGTACAGTCTTTTATTACTTTTCTGCCAATATTTAACGTCTCTACCACTAATGGACATGGTTAATTAGAATAAAACAAGCCACGGTAGTATTTTTGTTCATTTTCATAGGACCATAATGGTATGTGTGATAGCTAATAGGAACATGTGGAAATAACTTAATAAATAGTTATTTAGTGTCAAAAGTGCCCATGTCTGTCCAAGTTCCCTTCATAAATAAATACACATAGTTAAAGGCATTGTTTTACCTCTAGGGAAAAAAAAATCCACAGTCAAGAAGCAGGGTCTTCCCTTATTATCTCTGCTTGTGTGTATCCTCCTATTGATTGGACCCGAGAAGTGTTATGTCTCATGTAGGCTTATTTCAATGTAGGACATTAATGCAAGCATTATTCCTTTCGATCAAGGCCTCAGTACAGAAAAACTAACTCTGATAGATGAGATGTTGCATCAATATAGTTACGATGGTCAGTAGTGTACATACCCAGATATGGCATCAGCACATTTTGGGCAAAGTAATGATCAAGATTCACACCAGGAAATAATGTTCTGATTCTAAAAGACATGTGAGGCTAAATACCGTGTTTTACTATGTGGACAAGTTTAAACATGCATATCAGTACAATTGAAAATGTGTAGCTTTTTAACATGCGCACTGTAAAATTACATGTATAAACACATCCAACCTTTTATGTGGTAACACATTTATATAGTCTCACTGCAGCTTGAGAAGACCCTTCAGAATATCACTTATTCCTGCTCATACTAGATATACAAAAATAAGAGGTTCGTGTCTGTAGGTGGACTTTTCCCTTTGTTCTAGCGCCCCCTGTGGTGGGGTAGACACAGCATTTTTTGGGCAATAGTTTGACAATCATCAGTTAAAAAAATCTAATGCTGTATCTTGTGATGTAAAGGTTTAAACTTCACAAAATTTGGCACACTACACCACTACCACATTCTTTGGAAACACCAAATTTTGTGAAATTTCATTCATAGATGCATTGCAACTGACACGTTTCAATACCTCAAGAACCTACAGTTTTGAAATTTTGCATGTTTACACTTGGCTGCATTTGCTCACATCTCCTAAAGTTCCATTTTGCTCACTCAACAAGAATCAAAATTCAGTAGCAATACATGCCTGTGTTAATGGAAAATCTCAATGGATTTTTTAGGCTCATTAATAATGGCATATACACACTATTTACCCAGTTTCAAACAAATCAGATGTCGGATGTCACTACAACTGTCATGTCGTGTGGGTATGGAGAACACAATTTTGGGATAGACTTCAGAACAGAACAAACTTGAATGAACTTTGACACAGAATGAGCTAGAGAGCTCCACACGAAACAAAGTCCTTCACATCACAGGTGTAGGACCCAGATCACAGAAGTCCATCCACTCCCAGTAGGACCAGTGGTGGAGGAAGTACTGAAGCTTAGTACTTAAGTAAAAGTACAAGTATCCTGCAAAATATGTACTCAAGT
>JBBPCZ010000136.1:31129537-31142262 GCA_037974445.1 Brycinus macrolepidotus | reverse complement strand
GATGGCTGTGCAGCTGTATGCCTCTTTTACATTAGCATACAGCAAGTCCAGTGTCTTGTTTTCTCTGGTGGGGCAGTCTACAAAACTGAGACTGTGTCTGAGTCTTGAACATTATTCAGAATGGCATTCCAGAGGTGGGGGGATTCATATGAAAATGTTCTTCCCCCTGCTGAAGCTTTCATAATTCTGGGGACGTGTATATGGGCAGCATCTTGAAATCTGAGTAAGCGCTGAGGTTCATAGTAAGAGATGAGTTCACGTAGGTATTTGGGTGCGAGGCCGGTCAAGGCTTTATATGTCAATAGTGGAAACCAATGAGGACTCTAGCTGCTGCATTCTGGAGTTTTTTACAATTGACATTGGAGAAGCTGAGGAACCAGCAAGATCAAGCAAGTCAAGCTGAGCTTTATTGTCATCCCAGTACACAGTGAGACAAAATATCGTTCTCCTGGACCATAGGTGCAACATACAACACAACACAGTATTGCAGTATGTGGGCAATGTTTAAGTAGACATAAATGTAAACATTCACTCTTGTAGCAGTCATAAAAAAGTGAAGAGGTGGGCTTATGTAGTGCAGAGCAGGGTGTGGAGTACACAGTTCAGTGTGGGAGGGGGCAGTATGGTGTTCAGGAGACGGACTGCTTGGGGGAAGGAGCTATTGCACAGTGTAGCAGACATGCTCCTGATGCTGCAGAATCATCTACCAGATGGGAGGGGTGTAAACTGTTCGTGAGAGGGGTGGTGGGGGTCCTACATGATGCTGGTGGCCTTACGGATGCAGCGAGAAGTGTAAAGCAGGCTTGGTAGAGAGCTGCCAATGATGCGCTCGACGGTCTGCACAATCCTCTGAAGGGCTCTGCGGTCTGAGGCGTGCCATACTGTAATACAGCTGGTCAGGACGCTCTCAATGCTGCCTCTGTAGAAGGTGATGGGAATGGGTTTGAGGAGGTGCACCTTCTTCAGTCGTCTTAGAAAGTGCAGGCGCTGCTGGGCTGTTTTGGTCAGGGAACTGGTGTTGTTGGTCCAGGAGAGGTCTTCTGTAATGTGAACACCAAGGAACTTGGTGCTCCTCACTTTCTCCACTATGGCGCCATCGACGCTGAGTGGAAAGTGGCCAGCCAGGGTCTTTCTGAAATCAACAATCAGCTCTTTTGTCTTGTCAACATTAAGAGACAAATTATTGTTCTTGCACCAGACAGCCAGCTGTTGCACCTCTGCTCTGTATGCCATATCGTTGTCTCTGATGAGCCCCACAACTGTGGTGGTGTCTGCGAACTTGATGATGTGGTTTGTGTTGAGCTGGTGATGCAGTTGTGAGTCAACAGCGTGAAGAGTAGCGGGCTCAACACACATCCCTAGGGGGCGCCTGTGCCGGTGTTGTAGCTGGTATTGCCTATCTGGACTGTCTGGGGTCTTCCAGTAAAGAAGTCCGTGATCCAGTTGCAGGTGTTCAGGCTCTGAGCACACGCCCGGGTCTTTCTCACGCTGGCTGCAGATAGGGACAGCACTTGGTTGTCTGGCGGGGGGGTGGTCTTCCACACTGACTCGATGTTCTGGGCCTCAAACCTGGTGTAGAAGGAGTTAAGTGCATCTGGAAGAGAGGCGTCGATGTCAAACACACATGGCGGGGTACTTTAGTCGATGATGGCTTGGATGCCCTGCCACATGCATCTTGCGTCTCTCGAAAAGGTGAAATGGTTATTGACTTTCTTTGCATACTCAAGCTTTGCTAGCTTGATGCCCCGGGACAGGTTGGCCTTTGCTGCTCTGAGTGCTTTGGCGTCGTTCACTCTGAAAGCATCCCGTGTTTTTGTGAACTTCTGCTGTAAACCATGGCTTCTGGTTTGTGTGCGTCTTGACAGGTTTGATGACGGTAACATCTCCAATGCATTTGTTGATGTATCCTGTTATTTGTTCATGTATCCCGTCAAGCATTAGACCTGACAGTTTGTTTGTAGCCGCTTTTGGGCTTAGAAGAAGACTTCTGTTTTATCTGCATTGAGCAAGAGAAAGTTATGTGACATCATCTTTTTGGTCTTGGATGCAGTCCTCAATCTTATTTAATCTATGTTTATCACCTGGGTTGGCAGAGATATAAAGTTGTGTGTCATCTGCATAGCAGTGGAAGTTAATCCCATGCTTCCAGATAATCATACCTAAAGTGGCAGTAATCTCTTGTCGTTGTGAAATACTAAGCTGTAGGGCCTGATCGTGCCAGTCAGTGGCTGTCCCCATCTGGCTCTGCTGGGTTCTTCTCAGCTGGCTGTCTTTCTGGAATGTGGAGGTGCCGGCCGATACATTGGACCCAAATTCAGAGCAGATAGAGTATGTTTAGGGAGGACTGAATCACTGATTCACTGCGGACGTGATTTGACACCGCAGTGAATGAAGCTTGAATTTGATACACTACGGATGTGAATTGAATCCGCGGTGAACGAAGCTCGATTCTAACTTGCCACAGACAGGATTCGATCCAGCGACGAGTGAGACTCGCACATAGCGACAACGTTAGATTGCTGTGTTTACTTTGCTACACCACTGAAGAAAAAAGACTTAGACTTGCTGCGGCCAAGATCCGATTCTGGGGCGAGCAGGGCTTGATAGCGTTAGGCTACCGCGTTTACTTGCTGTGCCACGAAGGCAGAACTGAAGATTAACACTTCAGATGGCCTCAGATGGTTTAATAACCAGAAAATAAGAAAAGAAATATGAAACTAAAACTGCCAAGAGGGAAACTGGCCAGTCCATTCACGGAAGAAACAAAAAACACTCTCAGCCAAAACAGAGCTGAGCCAGGCTTGTGTCAGAGAGACGAGGGGGAAAGGGAAAAGAGTGCTGTGTTAGTTTTTGAAAATGTACCTCGAGAAAATGCCCAGGATGAGCGCTAAGGAGCTTGAGAACTTGAGAACTTACCGGCTAGAAATGACCAAAATAAGACCGAAATTACCGGCTAGGTAATTTGTGTGACACAAAGACCCAGCAATGAATCGGAGCATGAAAGCTGGCTAAAAAAGGCAGTTCACAGGTGCAGCCGATGCCGGACGATTGGAGGGGGTGGCAGCTTTCGTCTTCTTCTGCCACCCGGCACAGGAGCATCAGTGCTACGCCTCCCCCTGCTGGTCAGAGTGGCCAGCCCAGCCCCAGGCTAGCCCCTTACAATTTATTACTCTTTTCAGTCAATACATGTTAAGTTCTTAAAGCTGTAATGTTGCTCCAGATGCCCCATATAGATTATAATTTAATTGTGTCATAACTCTTTCAGGCACTGTGGAATACAATTAATGTGTATTGTCTTGACTGTTGTGATCCTCATTCTTTATGCACCTTTATACAAATGAAGAGCTGTAATATTGAGAACTTTCTTTATAGGTTGAATTGGACGCACACTTCATATAAAATTCAAATGCATATAAATGCATATAAAATTAGCTAGGCAGATTTATCTTTTGATAAACAGAGTTAACATTATCAGATTAATTAAGCAGAGTTCACTGGAAGCTCAGCTTATTCGAGGTAGCTACAGGAAATGAGGCCCAGATAGGAAAGCAGACCATCTCATTTTGCCAAGTAGAAAGTTTCCCAGAACACAGTTCAGGCCTTTGTGTTGTCCAGATCAGTTACAGCTAGCCTAGTTATGTAAAATGACACTTGAAAGACTTCTTGTGATCTGTGAGCCACTTTATTGTGTCTCAGCTGCTGTCAGTGGCAGATGAACACAGGAGAGTTCGGGAAGAGTCTAGAGCTGAAAATGTTAGAAAATTCTTGGGAGCTGTCCACACTCTACTTTGGCTTTGTGGAGTGGGATGACCTACTGTAATTTTAAAAGAGCAAATTGATCTTTGGTTAAGAGTGGAGGAATGAGATGTAATGTTGAGGAGGTAGGGTGTAGTTCAAAAGGGAGGATACTAAAGAACTCAAGCAGTACGAGAAAAGACCAGGGGCATTCTCTAAAGACTCCTGCTGCCTTTACAGAGAAATCTGGCTTTTTATTACACCCTCCAGATTATTTTCCTTTCTGCATTGATCTGCACTCCTATGCTTGAAGATGCTGAATTGTTTTTGAAAGCAAGGGATGTCTTATGTGACTGTTTTTAATGAGACCATTGTCTTTGTTTTGAAGTATTCACTTGCGTCTATGTTTACAACATTTGGCAGACACTCTTATCCAAAGCGATGTACAAAGGTGCTTTGTAGTCTACATAGAAAACATGTCCCTTACAATAGTGGGGCTGGGGTGGGGGGGGGGGGGTTGTGCTTGATGTTCTAAGAGGGTGAGCTGTGACCCATGACTTAATCATTGCTGGCAGGTAAGGAGGAGCTCCAAATCATGCTCATGGTCAGGTCTTGGGCATCTATCACCTAGGGTGTGCAGGAGCTGTGTTTTGTTTCAGTTTCAGGTGATGTGTTGTAATCCAGGAGGAGATGTGATGCAGATACACAGAGAATGCGGCCCGAATCTTTGTGAGGCAGACATAGATAGTTTCCATGACACCTTATAATTGCAACACTCGAGGTAGTATGCAAACCATTGCCAGGCAGAACCAGTGATTCCGAGATTGGTATATTAATAAAAATTAATTTTATGTGTCCATAGTTTCAATCGGGACTGGAGGTACCATAAAGAGGAGAGGGTGTGGATCACACGAGCACCAGGCATGGAGCCAACGCTGAAGACCAATACATATGAAAGGGGGACATACTACTTCTTTGATTGTCTTAACTGGAGAAAAGTAGCCAAGGTATATGTTATAAATATGTCGTGGGTTGGAGATGGCATTTTAACCATTTTAGCTATTATAATCTGGATTTTTTTTTAACAAGTAGGATTCATATATCCTAGAAAGAACATACAGTTGTATGCAAAAGTGTGTTCACCCTCTGCTCCTATTATATTTTGTTGATTTTCTTTGAGAAATAGGTACACAACCTGTACAGAGAGGATGTGGATTTTCATAAACTGTTGCGGTTTATTTGCTGAATTTAACAACTTGCAAAAGATTAAAGCATACAGTGTAACTTTTGCACAGTTAAAAAAAAAGTATTTAAGTATGTTCTCTGTAACAGACGTATACTTAATTTCACTTGGAAATACATACCTAGTTTTTGTTGTAGACATTCAGCTTACTACTTTTTGACCTACAGAAAGACAACTATGAGTCAAAAAACTTGTAATAATTTAAAATAAATCAATGTAAATACAGCCAATAAAAATACATTTAAAAACATTTAAAATGTCTCTTTTTCATTTTAAATATCTGCTTTCAAAATTTGAAACACATTATAAGTGCTTGTTCTCTGCTGTTCTATGTCATCAAAATGTTTTAAAGTTACAAGATGATACATAATTTATTTTATGTTTAAATTCCAAGTTTCATCCCTGAACTCAAATACCTGTTTATGACTACAAATTCTAAGCTGAGCTCAGATATTCATATTACCATATACAACTACATATGTACACATCACACATCAGCCATTTCCATGTTGCATGTGCGAATAAACTTTTTTTTTTAACCTACAGGAATTTCACCTGGAATATGACAAGCTAGAAGAGCGGCCTCATGTGCCATCCACATTCAACTACAATCCAGCCCAGCGGGCCTTCTGAGAGAGGGGTTTGCCTGACTTGGCATGACACTCTCTGAAACAGCAGAGGCCAGTCATGGCTCAGGCATCATGCCTTTTATTCCACTGTCATCTGGAGTGCTGCTCCCTGCTGCCTGCTTTGGACTGGGGTTCTACCTCCACAGTAATGTGCTGCCCACAACACTTCGGTTCCCCCAAAGCAAAAGGAAGAATCTTACTGTCCCCATCCTCTTTTTTGAGTGAAAAGTCTTGACTTCTTTTTATGCCTACCTTACAAGTGCCCATTGGATATAAAAAAAGAAAGGCAGATAGACATGCAGCATAACAGTGACTGAACTAGGTTTGTTCTCGATTATCTGAAGTGCTCCAGACCTTCAAACTGAACTAAAATGCACACATACAAATGTATCATGGCCTATGTTCAAAGGTCTGTAGAGTTTGCAGTTTTCAGTATTTAAGACACTATTTGGTTAAAAAGGTTTATTTGCATCTTTACTATAAAAACATTTGCAGAGCTTAGCATCTTATAAAAGAATTTTAATTTCCTTTGTTTATATTCATATCAACACAACTTCAGCTCTTCATTACCCCCCTTTTTGGGCAAATAACTTGAAATGAGGCCTTGGTGCAAAATTGGAGCTTACCCAGGGTTTGAGATTTCTGAACAAACGTACTAGGAAAACACTGTTCAGTCTTTGTTACAATTTTGTAATAGAAGTGTACATTTTTTCTTAATTGAACTATTTATACACTACCAGTCAAAAGTTTGGACACACCTTCTCATTCAATGTTTTTTCTTTGTTTTTACTATTTTATACATTGTAGATTAATATTGAAAATAAACAGAATGATGAAGGAACACATGGAATTATGCAGTAAACAAATTATGCAGTGTACATTTTTTCTTAATTGAACTATTTATACACTACCAGTCAAAAGTTTGGACACACCTTCTCATTCAATGTTTTTTCTTTGTTTTTACTATTTTATACATTGTAGATTAATATTGAAAATAAACAGAATGATGAAGGAACACATGGAATTATGCAGTAAACAAAAATTCAAGTTAAACAAACCAGAATATGTTTTGTAATAAGTTAATGATGGACTGATGTTTTTTTTACTTAGTTAAGTGGTTCTTGCCATAATGTGGAGTAAAACCGTAGTCGAATAGGATTACTAACTGTGTACCAACCCTACCATCACAACTGATGGTCCCAAACACATTAAGAAAGCAAGAAATTCCACTAATTAACTCTTGACGAAGCACACCTGTTAATTAAAAAGCATTCCAGGTCGATACCTCATGAATCTGATTGAAAAAATGCCAAGAGTGTGCAAAGCTGTCATTAGAGCAATAAGTGATGTATTCAATGGTACCCCACTTAACGAACGCATCACATAACGACCGCGCGCGACTCGCAGAATGAACGCGTTTCACACAATGAACCGCACGTCGCACGGCAAAAAGTCTACGGGAAATTGTGTTTCGCACAACAAACTCCCCACATAACAAACGCGCCGCTGGAATGGATTGTGTTCGTTATGTGGGGTACCACTGTATTAATCTACAATGTAGCCAATAATAAAAATAAAGGAAATCGTTGAATGAGAAGGTGTGTACAAACTTTTGACTGGTATGTACATATATATATATATATATATATGTGTATATGTGTATATGTGTGCACATACATACATATGTGTGTAAGTGAGAGAGACAGACTGTTTTGGAGAAAAAGGGAAAAAAAAAGCTGGTAGCATGGATACAGTATGAGTGGTGAAAAGAACTAAAAGATTTGCTGGAACTGCTGGACTGGAGACCATAAGCTGTTAACCTGTACCCTTTCAACACCAACAACACTGAGATTAAAAGTTCAGACTATCAGTGAACCAAGGACACCTAGACCTGTGACTAAGCTGCAGAGATGTGATTACAGGAGGATTTAGGCACTTCACTGGTTGTTTTTTAACAACAGCATTTCATAGAGAAAAAATAAAAACTATGGTTACAAAGATGGCTCACTTTTGCTTTTTCTGTGAAATAAGAGTAACAATTGTGATTGTATGACAGAGGGGAGGGCATGACATTTTTAGTTTTCCGTTTTGCTCCATAACTCCATAGTATTTTCAATACACTTAATAAATCAAGACCAGTCTGTAACTAAATACAGTAATAGTAAAAATTGTTTCTATTGTAGCTTTTTCCAAACAGCTGACCCTCAGCTTGCAGCTGTCCTAGTGTACTGATAACATTGATCACTCAGTAATTCAAATTCATTGTCATCTAGACAGCAGAAGAAAAATCTTTAAAAAAAAAAAAAAAAAAAACTTTCATTCATTCAGCAAAAATTATTTTGTGGGTGGTTCTTCCTGCAGTAAAATGACACCAATTCTTTTTTGCAGTAGAACAATCTTGCTGAGCATGTACACAGTAAGCGTCCTCAGTGTTGCTGGTTTCTTATTGGAGAAGAAGAGTAATGATGGAAAGTTTGGATCTTTGAATCTTGTTCAGTAAAATGAGCAATCTTTTTAAGTCATTCATTGGAACTAGTGTGGTGCTGTATCCCCAGTTTTAACACACCCAAAGACCCAGAGCTATGAATCACTCCTACTTTGAGAATGCGCCATGTGTTAAGTGACCGAGACTCAAACCTGAAGATCCGGAGTTTTGTTCCGCTAATGATAAACTGTCACTTTTTAAATGAACGAAACAGCCTATGGAAAATGACTTATTACTTCTACATACTGATAAGTTTAAAATGAACAAATCGTTCACATGTCATTAGGGCTGAGTATAGAGTGTCCAGTCTGTGTGAGGTGGCGTTGTTCCCTGTATCTCCTCCTTTGCTCATGCAAAGAATTTGTTTGCTTAACACGTGTTTTGTAGTTCAGACAGTCTTGAGTACTACTCCGAAAGCTCAGATCACTGCATTTTTAACGAAATAAATGTCAAACCCTGTGATAACACGAACACGTCTAATGTTGCACTAGATAAGATGGTGATAGTGTGGTTCTTCAGTGTGTCACCGCCTAACTGTCAAGGTAGCAACATCACCAGTTACTCACTGGATGCGTGCAACGAAACAGGAGTATGGGTTTATTTAGTAACTATGCTTGAAAGACGGAATTAGCTCACCAGATGGTAAAGTAGAATCTTCTTCCACAGCTGCCAGCTGTATGATAGGAAACCACATCATGTTCTAGTCTCTAGGATTTTATAAAGTGACTAATACTCTATGGCACTCTCCTGTGATCATCCTTGTGTGAAGCATTCAATTGCTCACTTACTGTTTTTCCACTTTCGTCCACCAGGGGGAGATTGAATACTAGAAAACATTATACAGCTTCGGGTTTTATTTAGACCAAGAATTACAGCTTGTTTTCTGTTTATGAGATATCGTTTTTTAAATATTTTTTAATATTTATAAATCAAATAGCATTATGGGTGTAAATTGGACATATGTGGACATATGTATGTGGAAGTACATTATGCAATTTCCACCAGGATCAATAGTTTTCTGATTCTGATTAAATAATAAAAACCAAACTGAATATTTGTTTCCCCTCTTTGTAGAGGTTGTAGCCTGTCTTTTGCCAGTCATCCTCTACCCCATTCATCACTGGTCAGTTTCTCCTGATGAGATCTTATCTGGGTGGTGGACCGATTATCAACACAGCAGTGAAACAGACATGGTAGTGGTGTAGCAGTGTGTGTGCTACTGGTACAAGTGTTGCTGCAATTTTCAAATACCTCAGTGTCACTGCTAGGCTGAAAGTCCATCACCCCAAATTATCCAGGCTAAAGCACCTCTGTGGTCAGAAACTGACCACTGATGCATACACATATGAATCAGGCCTAAATCTTGTGCAACACAAGTATTAAATGTGCCTGACTCAATATGTCATTGCTAACGTGCTTCAGATTATGAATCTCACAGAGTTCTCTTTCCACACAGTCCAGTAGGAAGTGTGTATCTGCAGGCACAGCACTGTGGCTACAAACCACCTCAGCAGAAAATCACTCAACCACAAGCCTTCAGCCTTTGTTTTTATAGGAGGCTAAAGCAATAACCATGAAAAGATTTAAGATTTGAGAGTAGTAGTCTATCCCATGTGACCCAATCTTCAGCCATGTTGAAACAGAGGTAGTGCTGTGTGAAACTGTAATGTCTCTTAAGTTATAATAGATAGATCCATATATTGATTTATCTATTAATTTCTTTAGCAGTAACTCATTGTGCTGCCCAATGGACATAAAAATCAGAAAAATAATGATTCTCTAGGCAGCATAAAAGGCACAGTTGCTAAGATACCCTGTAAAAAACAACAAAAAAAACATTCTCACCTAAAACAACCATAACCTCCTAATAAAATACTACACTTAAATAAAGAGTCAGTGTACTTACATCTTAATGGTTTCAACTTGCAGCAAACTTTTTGGTTTTCCTAACATTCAGTTTTAAGTGATTTTAAATTGTATTTTATTTTAGGATGACTCATTACCTTCATTTATTAGGCCAACTAGGGCAGAATCAGATTTTTTTCCCCATCAGGCCAGTAACACATACAGTAATTTCCTTGTATTTACAAAAAAGGGGGGAAAAAATGAGAGAAAGAAAAGGCCAGATTGTTCATGTTCTTTTACTGAGTAAGCATTGAAATTAATGCTCTGGTATCAACTGTATGCTATCACATACAGCATATAGGATACATGGTTCATAGTCTCCGCTGGCAAGTCAGTGGGACCGTATTTCTTTCTACCCTCTTCTATACTCTCAGTATCACCCTCCTTCACAAAAAGGAATGGAATTTGTTTTCAGCACTCCAAAAGCTCTTTCCCAGAACAACTTCACATCAACTCATGTGACGTTGTATTTCCTTTAGATTCTTAGCATAATCAAGAATACAACAATTCCAATCTGGAATGGATGGTTAGCCTGCTCAGACATTGCTTAGAGAGTCTCATCATGGCTCACTCCAAGCCTGATCTAGTAATCTTGCAGTTTGCTTTAGCAATATCAGTAATCAGTGAATGGGTCACTTATCCTTAACAAAGGACATTTTGAATTACGGTCTGCTCGATAATGATCACACTTTGTAAACTTCATGACATGAAGATCATGAAAAAATGTCTTTGAGGTTAATTAGTTCAATCTTACAATTGAAAAAAAAAATGTAACTGAAGTAAATTTAGCCAAAGAAAACCAAAACCCATATAAAAATCCATTCACAAATAAAAAAATAATCACAATTTTACTTAAAGCACATTCAGTAATTTGTGCAACCTCCTTACCAAAATAACCACAATGAGTCTTGATGCTTGCTGAGATACAGAAAAAGCAATCTGAGACCACTCCTTAATATAGTCTCTCAAGATCCTCTAGGGTCCTAGATCCTCTACGCAGTTAGGTTCTCTTCAGCTTACCTCACAAGTTTCCAATCTGATTTAGGTCAGGGGACCTGGATGACTATATCTACAGCTTGAATTCGTGGTCACTGAAGCATGTTCGTGTGTATCTGAATGTATATTTGAGATCATTGTTCTGCTGGAAGATCCAACCATAAACCAGTTTTAGCTTTTAGGCAGAGGCAAGTAGATTTTCTCATGGTACTTGAGTCCATGATGCCATGTATCCTAACAAGGTTCCCAATGTCTTTAAAGGAAAAATAACCCCAAAACTGTCACAGAAGACGGAGAACGTACATGAACCAAAGTTAGCCCAGTGTAGCGTAGTGGAAGAACCCAATCGCGGACAGACATGAGAGAGTCGGTTTACTACGCGCTTTGCTCTGAGAACGCTCAACACTGAGTAAAGGCTCCCACCAGGTACCGAGAGAGAAGGGGGGTGGTTGAAGTACTCACGGTACCGGAGATAACCAGCTCGGGATGAGAGGGCATCTGGACTCGAATGACTGAGCACAGGGAAACCCCAGCTTCCTGTTTATATACGCGTGGTGACGTCACTCCTGTGACCTCGTGCGGCCCACGTGCCTGGTGTGTGTGACGGTACCCCCCCTCCAGGACCATCCAAAGACGGTCCCGGCTGAGAGGATACCCGAAGACGGTAGTCCCTGATGAGGTCAGGATCCAGGATGAACCGCCTGGGGACCCAAGACCGTTCCTCCAGACCGTAGCCCTCCCAGTCAACGAGGTACTGGGTGCCACGGCCACGGCGTTGTGAATCAAAATCCGCGGGACGACCGTCAATGAGCCTGGGAGGAGGAGGATCCGGGACCTGGGGAGACAGAGGAGAAAAGAAAACACGTTTTAACTGGGACATATGAAACACAGCGTGGACCCAGAGAGTGGCAGGCAGCTGGAGCCTGAAGGTGACAGGGTTTATCCGGTGGTTTATCTTGTAGGGGTGACAGCTTCTTGGATTCGGTGTGGAGGTGCAGATTCCGTGTGGAGAGCCAAACCCTGTCACTGACATGGAACAATCGCCCCGGAGGGTGCCGGCGGCGGTGCTGGTTGGTGTAACATCTGTTGGCTTGGAGGATGGCAGCTCGTGCCTGCTGCCAGAGCTGTCGGCACCTGCAGACCAACTGTTGGGCGGACGGTACATCAACCCCCGGTTCTTGGTGTTCGAACACTGGTGGTTGGAAACTGTTGCATACCTCAAAAGGGCTTAATCCGGTAACAGAGGAGGTGAGGAGGTTGTGTGACAGCTCTGCCCAAGTGAGGTAGCGCGCCCAGGAGCGCTGACGATCCACAACGAAGCATCTCAGAAAGCACTCCAGCTGTTGGTTAGTCCGCTCTGTCTGACCATTAGTCTGGGGGTGATATCCGGATGAGAGACTGGCGGTGGCATTGATCAGACGGCAGAAGCCTTTCCAAAACTTGGCAGTGAACTGGGGCCCTCTGTCCGAGACGATGTCCCGGGGGAACCCATGCAGGTGGACTACATGCTCGAGGACCAGCTCAGCGGTGGTTTTAGCAGTGGGGAGCCCGGCGAGTGCCACCAGGTGCACGGCCTTGGAGAAACAGTCGACTATAGCGAGGATAGTATTTTTCCCTTCGGACTCCGGCAGGCCGGTGACGAAATCCAAGGCGAAGTGTGACCAGGGCCGGCGAGGAACAGGGAGAGGTTGGAGGTCTCCAGCAGGCGGTTGGTTAACAGGCTTGGCCCTGG
>JBBPCZ010000136.1:31100332-31112100 GCA_037974445.1 Brycinus macrolepidotus | reverse complement strand
CACACACACACACACACACACACACACACACACACACACACACACACACACACACACACACACACACACAAAACAAACTTACATGAATGCTGACAGAGCATACACTATATGGACAAAAGAATTGGGACGCCGGACCATTACATGAACAGGAACTTTGCATTCAAATACATGGACTTTGATATGGAGTTGGTCCTCCCTTTGCAGCTATAACAGCTTCCACTCTTCTTGGAAGGCTTTTGGAGTGTTTCTGTAGGAATCTGAGCCCGTTCATTCTGTTGAGCACTAATGAGGTCAGACACTGATGTTAGACGAGAAGGCCTGGCTCGCAATCTCCGTTCCAGTTCATCCCAAAGGGGTTGGATGGGGTTGAGGTCAGGGCTCTGTGCGGGCCAGTCAAGTTCTTCCAACTATGTCTTTATGGAGCTTGCTTTGGGGCACAGTCATGCTGGAATACAAAAGAGCCTTCCCCAAACTGTGTCCACAAAGTTGGAAGCATGGCGTTGTCCAAAATGTCTTGGTATGCTGAAGCATTAAGATTGCCCTTCACTGGAAGTAAGGGGTCTAGCGCAAACCCTGAAAAACAGGTGTGTCCCAATACTTTTGTCCATATAGTGTGTCACTCGTTAAAACTTTGATATAGTAGCAGTGTTGGCCAAAAACAGTGTCAGTTTTTAACCATTATTTTTGTTGCATACTCTGAAATTCAAACATTTTGCATCGGTGGTTTAAATTTGATTATATTTCACATATATTTATAAAAACATTCTATTGAGAATGTGAAAACAATTGGTTGGAATCTATTTGGAAAAAAAAAAAGTTTGTGTCCAGAATGACAAACAAAGTTGCAGATAATTTTGTTGAAAAAGTTGCTGTACACCATTAAGAATCAAGTCATCATGAAATTAATATCTAGAATATCTTATTTCCACTGTTGTCATCAAAACTTAAATAATTCCATGTAGATAATGTAAGTCTGAAACCCTTAGTTACTGCAAGTTCATAAAGTGTAAAGTGAATTATTTATCATTTAATAATTATTTCTTGTTTATAAAATAGGCAAAATGAGACACCTAAAATACATTTAATTGACATTATACATACTATGATTTATAAGTTACAAAATGAATTTCAACTGAAGTGCAAACTTTTGAACAGTAAAATATGTTGTATTAGGATTCTGTGTGTAAATAAATGCTACTATATCATCCCCTTCTCCACTCACACAGCTTATCTTGAACTCGCGGATGGTCCATTCTGACAAAACAGACTCAGACAGCATGTGCACCACGAGGTCACCATAGTACAGTGGTTCTCTCTCCATAGGCCAGTATTGGTCACACTTCACCTGCATGGACCCAGGCATGCATGGACATGCACAGACACACACACAGTCACATGTCAGAAAACATGCAGAACAGTCTTCTGTGTTACTAAACAAAATTTCACCCCCAAAACAACAGCTTTGGCTCTGTAATCACCAGTTCCATTTCCCCCGACTGATTGTGTTAATGACCAGCCATATTCCCTATCCACCTCCCCTCACTCTACATTCTTGATGTGTTTTGTTTTTTTTTACTATTCATTGCCATAGCAACAGTGACGCCTCAATACTCACCCTGCCCTTCTCAACACACTGCGTCACCATCACAATGTTGTACACATTCTGTTCCCACACCATCCTCCAGAAATCATCTTTGGTTGCTGGTAGCGGCCCCTGCGTGGCTATGTACTCACGTCTGAAATTGTTCCCCTGAGGCAGACAAGCAGAGAATATCTCTCTCTTTCTTGCTGATGTTCATTTGTCACTTGGTTTAGATTAGAAGCTAAAAGATGTGAAAATGACGGATCTTGAATGCTCCTCAGTTATCTGCTACCAGCTATCTGATCAAAAAAGTTTATACTATATACTGTGGAACCTTATACTGTAAAGTACCATAGTCCATGTTACCCTGAACTCTTCATGTGACAGAGATGTCACATGGTAAGGCTTATTAAACATACTACACTGAAAAAGTAGTGCAATGTATTTACTTGATTCCAATGTGTACATCATTCCAATAAAGACATATTTAATTAACACAAATTTGGCTTTCAGGTAATATACAGTCAATTACTCTTTCTAAATGAACTAACTTTAGTGCACCATTTCTGTGGAGTATAATTGAAAACAAAATTTCTACAGGAAAAAAAAGCCACATTTTATAGTTAACGCCGGGCTAACACAATAACTTGCACTATTAGTGTGCCTTGGACATGTTCTTAAACATACTTTTTCAGTTCAAGTTCTGGGGAATCCCTGGTCCTTTAGGCCCCTTACTCTGCACCGTTAATAGTGGGACTAGAAAGTTTGTGAACCCTAGAACACTGGATTACATAGTTCAAAAATGAATGAAAATCTCAGTTCCATACTGAAACCACACCCAAGCAAAAAGCACTCACTAGCACATAGTTATGAAGAGGACAAAGCAAATACAGATTAGAAACTCTCTGAAACAACTGAAGCCTTCATTAACTCACTGGCATAAAGCTGGCATTGATGAAGTCAGAACATGGGTCATCCTCTAAGCATGAGAGTTTCACCCGAGTAGCATCATCTGTAGGCAAAAAAGAAAACTAGACAGTGAGAGATGGTGTTCTGATTGTTTTTCCATTTTAGCAACATGCATTAAAAAGAGCATTCATAGGAGGATGGAGAGTAATACAAACTCCAAAATGTAATAAATGTATTGCCTAAACAAGTGTATGTAGCGCGATATGTAAAGTATGACTCTTTAAACCAATCTTTCATGTTTTTAAATGCATTTAGTTTGATGGTGCAGTGAAGCCTCTTAACTTGCAGTTAACATCAAGGTATACAGTAGATCAAGAATGATATTCGTCAAAAGCATTTCTTTCATCTGCTGCTGATACGGTGACTTCTTTTCCTTTAATGATCCATTCAGTTCCCCCTCACTTCACTTACATGGCAGTATATTGTTGTATCGATTCTTGCAGCGGTTCTCAGGCAGATGTGCTGCATCCAGAGCCTGGTTGCGGCCCACATCCTTCAGGTCCTGTGAGAAAAGAAGGAAGGGAAAAAAGGTACGGAAACTGTGCTGCTGGTTATATGCTGTCTACATCATAACAAAACTGTGCATCTTCGAAACTGTAAGTTGTTGGCATGATCTTGAATGTATATTAATTTAATGAGATTTTATTCTAGACAATTTTCATTGGTCCATTCATCATTAAATGTTCAAATAAAGAGCAACTGTCATTTTGAAATGGCGAATGATTGATATCATAATTTGCGCGATGAATCTGCTCTGGTCTGTATGCTTTTGCAGGACAATTATTTCCATTTATTTTATTCAAACTTTGTAGTAGTGCAAGCTGAAGCAATAAGACAATGTGATTAATTAGGTACACAAATGAATCTGATTAACTGCAACTGTTTATTTTAATCATTTGAAAGCCCTAATTCTTATGCCTTTTAGTGTCTGTTTCATGTCTTGTCATGCGAATTTATTGTACTGTCTACCTTGGACTATGTGTACTTATTGTATTGTCATTTGTCCTGTGACTGAGTGTATTAAACTGCACTTGTTGTCTTGGTCACTTGTACTACATGGTCCAACATGTATGTCACACTCTGCTTCTGAAGGAATATTTTGTTCCACTGTATGCAGTCAAGTTCCTCTCAACCCTTGTAGCATAGATTCATCCAGGCTTGGTTGTAAAAAAACAGCAAACACGTTTCAAATGCGGTCCAGCCCTTACCTCAAACTCCTCAGAGAAGAGGTAATTGGAGTCGGCCTGAAGCTTGGCAAGATGAGATTCAAAGTGGGTTGCTTTGAAGGGACTGATAAAACACAGGCAAAGGGAGTGTAAAACCCATCTTTATCAAGGAGTTGTATTTATCCGAGAAACATTAACAATCTTTCGTGGAGAGGGCAAATGCTCACCTGGATATGCGGCGGTTACTGAAAAAAGAGAGAAAGAGAATAGAATAATTAAATTCTGTTCATGCCTGCCTGCTTATCTCAACTTACATTTAAGGCATTTAGCAGATGCTTTTATACAAAGCGACTTCCTTTTCCCTAACTACAGGGGACAGTCTCCCTGGAGCAACTTGGGGTTAAGGGTCTTGCTCAGGAACCCAGTGGTGGTTTTGCTGAAGGTAGGATTCGAACCCATGACCTCTTGGTCCAGAGGCAAGTATCCTACCCACTAGGCCACCAGCACCCCACTTCTCTCAAGCCAGCCAATTTCAGCACTCCAAATTAACCCCTAAGCCTTTTTGGTTCATCACACATCAACATAAAGCCCACAGTAAGCATGTTCAGTCATGGATAACAAGGAAGATAATACCCCAAAATCCCCCACTGACCTTAAAAGAACATTCTGCCATATCAAAAAGCGATTCGGCAGTTGATACACATTTGATGTATAGTAGTTACTGAATAATAAGTCTTAAGATTAAGTGAATAATATGCCTGCAGTGTAAAGGGCTAACACTTCTTCTTGTTCTCTTTTATCTATGTCTCTCCCAACCTGCCTCTCTCTCTTTCTCCTAGAACATAGCTGGTTGACTATAAGGGGCCCAGATCAATTCACGGTTGTCCACAAACAGACTGCAGTAATAAGCTGAAAAGGTGTTAACATCACGCTTTTACCTCTGCACCATTGATCCATAGCCTGTAGATAACTTCGGCCATTATTTTAACCAAACACACACATACACACACAAAACTTGACAATGGCATTTTTAGAGATGAGGTACATGTCTCCTATCTTGGGTAAGCAAAATAATAAGTTTTTAGTAGCTGGGATTGATATAACAGTGTTTATTACAGCGTTTGTCAAAGGCTAGTAGTTTAGATTATTTTAGCATTCTTATGAACTGTCTCCGTCCATGCTGAGTAATTAAATTACTTCAGAACAAAAGTATCGACCTATGGTCAGTGAAAGCAAATTTGAATTTGTCTGCAGTTATTTTTTCCTTGTGAGGTTTCTTTTCTTACAGAGCGCAGTTTTGAGGGGCCTGGGCCCAGGCTCAGGCTCTTATTGAAGCCTAAAATGTAGAATTATCCAAACTGTCTGTAAAGGGTGAAGGGATTTGGCTTGTCTCAAGAGTTCAATACATCAGGCCAGTTACCTTCAGAGTCCACCAGTAATAAAAATGATAGAGTTGTTCCCTAATGCCTTAAGGAGCTGAGTTACTGAGACAAGAGGGGGAATATACTCAGTCATGACGAGGGTTATTATGTTTAAGTCATCATCATGACTTTAATTCACATTAACCCTCTTAGGTCCCGGTTTATTGGTCTTAAAGCTGCTTATATTTTGTTTACGTTTTGCACTCTGTCAAAAGTCTACATCCTAAACTTTTACTCTACAATTATACTTGTATAATTGTATATTATTATTCTGATGAAAAGTCATAAATTGTGTCATGTTTTAGCCCTTGATATCAAAACAAACGCATCAACATATATAAAATATAAACATGTCATACCTCCTAACCCCCATGTACATCCCTGAAGTGGGCACCTCCTTCCACATACTCATCCTCACCACTGGGCTTTCCTGCACCGCTCTGCACACACACACACACACACAGCACACACATCACAAGCAATCTTTTACTTGATAAACCCCAATGAATGATAACCATATTAGAACATACAGAGCAGACTATTAGGCAGATTTCATTAGTGAACAGGAGCTGGACCATCATTTTATTTACTTTGTGCTCCAGATGCCTGGCTTTTCCTGTTCCCCACACCAATGACCCCTCATTAGCCACCACTAATAGCTGGCCCTTAAAAAGGAAACATGCGTTTGTGTTCATGTATATGTCTGTACATGCACTCACACTTTGCGAACCCTCTGCCTGTAGATCAGTAAGGTAGTTATAGCAATCATCATGCCGATGAGAAACAGGCCAGCACTGATACCCTCCACAATCCCCCCCAGCGGCTCTGATGGGGAAAAAAGTGGATTAGTTCTGCTTCTGCAGCACTGAGATAAGTAAAGAGAGAAGTGGGTCATGTGTCTGCCAACTCACCTGCTTGCGTGCGCAGAGGGAGGGAGAGGTATGTGTCACTGAACAGAGGATGGGGGAGCTCCTTGTTCTCATCGTCAAAAAGTTGGGTGAAGGCTCGAATGCTCAGTCTGAAAAACAACTAAATTTTAATTTACACAATTTTCCTTTTACTTCAAATGCAATCAGTCAGAAAAAAACATGTTTACTGTCTCAAGTTTGTTTCTTTAAATTTGTGCTTTAGCTGCTAAAATCAAGTGGCTTACACACAGATTAGCATCACGCAAAAGTGAAATTTGATAAAGTACAGGTACATTTTAAGGTACAGGTCAGGTCTGCAACGAGAGATAATTCTTTGTTTACTAAAGTCAGATTAATGCATTGTATTATGATTACATACGATTGTCTCTATCAGCAGTACCTGTAGGCTGTTCTAGACTTCAGGGGTCCATCACAGAAATAATTTCCATGTTGTTCAAGTTCCAGTTCTTGTTTGCACGCTCCCCCAAGTCGGTCCATCCCAGCTCCAAGGTTGATCTCAAACACCTGACTCCCTAAGTCTGCCTCCTCTTTGCACAGACTCTGAAAGTAGCCGGTCTGGTAGGCCCTGACAGAACTGTTCAGCTTGTAGTCCAGGTAGGAGGGCAGAGGATGCCTGTGCTCTGGCAGCACAGGCTCAATATCTGCAATTCCACAATTTTTAGTCATGGTTGTTATTATGTAGGATTTATGGACAAGATGTTCCCATTAGGGATAGCATGATTACTCATTTTTACACTCAAAAAAGTAGTTGACTAGCCATCATTACCACAAAGAAAATGTATAAACAGCAGTGAAAAGTATTTTGTTAGTAGTCCAACATTTTGAGGTGTTTGGTGCTTCAGTTAATGTTCCGCTGCACTTTATTCTGTGAGTGTTTGTTGCAAGCATGTGAGTGTTTGTTGCAACAACAGCCTGTAATTGGTCATTCTGCATGACGGTCAGATGAATGTACAGTTTACAAGGCTGTGTTTCAACCCAATCTCACCTTCTGGTCTCCTCTCCTCCTTATTTACTGTTGTTTTTACTGCCACTATATTTCCGACATTGTCCTACACTAGTCGACTGCTGCCCACAGTGTCAGGGTTTATTAGTTGACTAGTCTACTTATGTTTGACAATAACCGTGTTTATAGAATATATTTATGTAAACTTTTGAATCAGTTCATTTTTTTTATATGGCCAAGAATTGGATGCATATCCAGTCCATGCCGATATATAGAATCTGCTCAAATCTGATTTGAGATCACTCAATTTTGTGAAACTGTAATGTAAACATAGCTTAGGTCTCAAAACTACAGTCATACTCAAAAATTTTAACACCCCCACCAAATGTTTTGTTGATTTTTGTGAGTGAAAATAAATACATACTTAAAATATACTTATTTAATCCATTATGTTTATTTATTTGCTGGATTTAACATATGAGAAAAATAAACCAGTCTGTTTTATGATTTATTTTATTTTCTCCAAATGGTTATATTTAGCAAATAAACAGTAATTGTGCATTAAAATGTGTAAAATTTTAGAGAATGTCTTCTTATTTTCTTTCAGAAAATCAGCCAAACATGGCTTCTGACTAGGGGTGACCAAACTTTTGAAGATGAGTGTAGCTCATGTCTCAAAGCTAGTTAGGAAGTTTAAGAGCAAGCTATACCATCAGTTTCTGCAATGACAATGGTGAAATAGAGGATGGCCCCGTTGATGTCGCTGAACCAGCTACAGTTAAATTTGAAGAACACAGTGGACTGGGTGATGTGAGCGGTCCGTTCATTGACCCGTACCACAGGGGGTGGCACTGGAGGCCCTGCAACAAACACATGAACCATTTCAATTACAGGTCAGTCTTTGCATTAATGTGCAGGGTGGGCTTGGAGACCACCGAATACAAAATAATACAGTGACCAAATCTGCCAGAAAATCTTTCTGAAACTGCCCACAAAATATACTCACTGTAATAAAACAACGATTTAACCAAAAATAAAATTGACACAGTTTCCCTTTACCCTGATGAGCCTAAATATCTTTGGTGTCCAGTGTTTGCTTCTTTGGGTTTGCACTGGAGCTAACTTGTGGCTCTTATTGGTTGTAATAAACTTTGGACACCAAGCATGTCTTGACTTGTGTCTGTCCTCAGAAAAACTACTGGAGCAAAACAGGCACTTGATTAATTCCGGCTTTCAAATTAGGCTGGTAAACTTTCTTAGTAATCAGGATGCTGATGCAGAATGAGTGTTTGTTCTGGAAACCTTGGCCCATTAATCAAGACTTACAGACTATACATTATAAGGACTTCATATAAATCCTGGTATCTTTAAGCAGAAGCCCAGCAGTCATACATTTTCTCTACTTGCACACGTGGAGCGGATCCATTGTGGCCATCTGGAAGATCGGTGGACTAATATGGCTCTTTCTCCTCTGATCTAATTCTGTTAGCTCTCTCTCTGCCTTGCTTCCTCGCCTCGGCTCTCAGGCGTTTCTCTCTACCAGACGAACTGAAAACGCTGTTGCTTCTCCTGAGCTGACTTCTGCCAATATGGCCCCTCCTTTCTCCCTCTTTCTGTCACTCACCCGCTCACTGTGCTCTTCTCCCAGGTGGCCTGGTCTATTTGAGTGAATCTTTATTTAAGCCTGCCATGACTCTCTCTGGAGAGGCCTGTTTGGGAGGCTAAGGTGATCTTTGTGTCAGGGATGTCCCGCCTTTATGCTGCACTTATATAATCCACTTGGACACTTGCAAGCCCTTTGCAGTGACTTCAGGTCTTTATGTGCCTACTTGCAGTTTGTACATTGTTCTGTCAGGTACCAGCCTTGCAACCTGATTTCCAATCTCTGTGGTTAGAACAGAATTACTCTGAATGGAAGAAAACAGTCATTTTTTTAAAAATAGGTTTCAACAGGCAGCATTTGGGCAAACATAAATGTAAGTAACAAAATAAAGGCCATGGCAGCAAATGATTTAGCCAGAGGTAATGAAATGGAGAGAGCCAAGAACTGATCCCTGGAGAGCACCAGCTATAACAGTATCAATAGCAGATCAGTGTCTAAAGCAAGTGAAAACCATATAAGAGATAAGTAAGGCAAAAAAGTGTTGTCAACAAAGAGACAGGAAATTAAATAAATTTTTCAGCAACCACCATGTTTACTGAGATCTAGTCTAACCAAGATTATTTCATTATAGTTCCTCTTACTCTTATGAACAGAAAAAGCTGTCATAGCATTTACTGATAATGATTTCTTACTTTGACATCACAAAGTTAATGTTGCTTTCGAAGTTTTGTAGTGCATATGCACATACTCACACTACTGTAGTAATATATATGCTAATGCAACAGCAAAGGTAAAGAAGGCTAGCTGACCACAAACTACAACTTGATCGTCATTAATCAGACCTGTATTAGGAAGTAAATCCTAAATTACCATAACAGTACCGCAGAACTGTCTTGAGAATCTGCAAACACAGTCCAGGGAATACATGGAGACGTCCAGCATGGAGTAGGATGTAATTGTGAAAATGACTTAATTAACAAAAGAATGAGAAACAGGACTAAACAAAAAACTAACAGGACACTGAACTAACACAATGACGAACAATATGAAACAAAGCAAAAAGGGACCAGTGTGTCAATTACATAAATATGAACACATAGGGGGCAAAAACACAGGGCAAATTGTCAAGCATAGCCACAGAGCAAAAGATCAGAGCAGAAACTTCACAGAGCAAGAAAAACTGCACAAAAGCATTAAGAACCAACAAAACTAGACTGAAGACAGGGGCAATACATACTAACTAAACAAATGAGAAACACCTGGGCTGGGGAGCAGACAGGACTAAGACACAGGTGAACAGGATAACAAGGGGGTGGGGCCAAGGCAGGGCTAAGACCAAAACAAGAGACTCACATGGATCAGGTAAACAAAGGCACATGGAGGCAACATAAACAACAACTGACAAGAAAACAGGGGGAAGACAGAACATTACCAAAAGACAGGGGGAAAAAAACGGAAAATAAAGGGAGAACATTACAGTATGAGCACAGAAAGCTACATGTAAGTATATATGTAAGGGTGTAGATGTTATTTTGTCATTCACTGCAGTGTAAACAAATTGTGACCAATGGCAGTAATTACAGAATGCGGCGTTCATGGAACAATGTTGGCATTCTGTCAGTAGGCCAGGTACCAGCAGCAGAAAGACAAACAAGACACAAATTTATTTATATCTTTACTAGTAACTTTGTCCTTATGTAACGTCCCCGGTCAGCGGCCGCTAGAGGCCACCTTTGGACACGACTTGCAGGGACTTTTGCTTTGACACTGGGTGTGGTCTTTTCCCTGGTCGGCTTTATGTGTAAGGGTTCTCAGCCAGCCAGGGATTAAGGGATACTTACGTTTAGGTTCTGATTGGGTTTTGGTTTATGCATTGGGAGAAGAAAGAGTAGGGTTGTTCATGTTTTGGTTGTCTGTCCACCCTCACGGATACCCTCACAGTTACTTTAGGTTGTGCCTGTTTGGGGAGTTTGTTTTTGTTAGAGTTTTGGCCCTCATGCCTTCTTGTTTTGTGTTATGTTGAATAAAAGTTAAAAGGGGAATCCTGCATCTGCATCTCCTTCCTAAATGGGCCTATGCCTGATGTGACATCTTACTTTTCAACATACTGACTTTTCTCCCCCTAAAAAGAATATCCAAGTTTATATTGCTGGGAAAAAGTTATTTTCTTTTGGCTCATTACCCTATCCCTAGCTTCTCCTCCCTTTATTTTTACTTCTTGAACTCTTCATATAAATCATGTTGACAGAACTAGAATACTAAGCTTTGGAAGAACATGGAGGGACTTTTTTTTTTATGACAGTTGCCTTTAAAAGAGGGTTTTCAACAAATATAAAGGTTAAAATACTATACAAATACTGAAGTTAATTACATCAGCAGATGCTGCACAGATTAGACACACGCTGAAAACTCTTTTTAACTGCTTTACTGAATAAAGAGATGATTTTCTGTTCCACTGCTGACACAATGCTTCACGTTTGTTACCATTGTCTTACTGGACTTTTATCGTTCCACCTTAAACAATGCAGCAGCCAGAACATAATGTTGCACCATTTAAGGTGGAACAAAAAATAATTTAAGGCAGAAATGAGAATTAACAGCCAAGTTATGTTTTATTAAATATATCATGAGTTCAGTAACGTAGGTCAGAAGATAAACAAATACTAGAAAATTTAAATAATTCTGGTCAGACTTTACATTTGGCCATTTTTTGACATCAAATAATTTTTTTTGACAAAAGAGTATTATATTTGAATAAAATCTGATAGAGAAAGGGGTTGAAAATGCCATTTTTCACAAAGATGAAGTCTTTATTGGCCACTGCATAAACTGATTTGTGGATTTTACAACTCTTCCAAAATCAAACACATTTTTATGTAATCTTAGCCAAATATCAAAACTTACTGATACATCCAGTGTTAACTTGAGGAGAAACAGCAATTGATTCTGATGGATTTTTTATCAATAGCATCAGCTGTGATCCATGTGCCTTTCTGTGTATCTCACGATTTCTTCTCAAGTATGCTAGCCTATACACCTCTGCTCACTTTCTACCTTCATTGATTTAGCCCTTAGGGTCAGGGGCGTCGTAGTTGGGTGAAAAGTGGGACTAAATTACCAGGGCCCCAAGTGGGGGGAGGGCCCCTGAGGAGTGA
>JBBPCZ010000136.1:31069310-31093056 GCA_037974445.1 Brycinus macrolepidotus | reverse complement strand
GACACCATCTACTGGAATCAAATTCCTTGTATGTGCTTGCACATACTTGGCCAATAAACACGATTCTGATTCTGATTCTGATTCTTAAGTAATGAATGTGAGTACTTTGTCCACCTCTGCCCATTGCTAACACAGGTTGTGCTGGCACAACTGTACACACAGGTTCTATAATCTACACAGTAAAGTACCTCCAATAAAAAGGGATGATCAGGAGCAGCTGCACATGAAGCTTAGGTCATGACACCCAATGCAAAGTGTCAGCTAGAGCTGTATAACACTCACTAGCATTAGCCCGTGGAACCGTGTTCTTTGTGATGTAGCTCAATCCAGTGCCTTTGGGATTTGTTTGTGATCCACAACTATTCAACCAAACATCAGTACCCGACCAAATCCTCGCAATAATGATCTTGTGTAAAGCCTTCCTAGAAGAGTAGAGTTTTTATTGGAACAAAAGTGTAAACTAAATTGTACTGACGTTCTAGTTCTGCCACAATAGGTTGCTTGAGCAATACTTTTCAACACTTTTCCAGCCTTTCATTTCCTTTCTTGTTGCCTGTGTATTAAAGCAATTAGGATTTTCAGATTTCAGAATTCAGAATTCCTCAAGTTGAAGGTCATGAACACTACAAAAAGAGGAAAATGGTTGTTGACAGATGGCTGAATGTGTGTTTAGAGTGATGTAAGGTAACTATGGCATTGCTTGGACGTTTCAATTGTTTCAAGCTCTCATAGTGTGTTTACACTCTGCTCTCAACAACAGAACACTCTGAAAGAAAGGAACTGAAGCATGGGAAAGGCGCAAAGGCCAAGACGCTGATACCAATCTAGGGGGTGTGTCGAGGAGTGAAGATTTTAAAACCATATGACTGACTCAGTGTAGAGGTGACATAACACATGAGCAGCAGGAAAGAGAGATGGGGTGTTTACCTGGCTGACTAATATATTGTGAAAAAAAGGATATACACACACACACACAACAAAGAAGGAAAAGAAAGAAAAAAAGAAGCAGAACTGACCTATGCATCGGTTTGCATTGTTTCACAGCTTGACTGGACACTGCTGGTAAAAACCCTATTCAACCTACAGGTAACATGTAGCGCACACCTTAGAACAACTAAATGTGCAGTATGTCATCCATTTCATATGATTTTTAATTTTTTGTATGTAAGAAGTTGCATTATTAGCGAAGATGAAGTGTTTTGTGACATATGATCAAGTATTTGGGGATAAACATGGGGTCATAGGCGAAACAGAAAACATATGGCACAGACAGAAAGCACAGGTTGACCTACATCAATACAGTGAGCTGCAATTTCTCATGAAATTGGATGGGGTTTTTCCTAAAAATATTTTCTAAGGTGGCACCAGCTTCTATGAAAGAATGCACCTTTGGACTTTCCAGACTGACTTTAACTACTCCAGATACTACAGTTAGTATGCCAGAGTAAAATCTTAAAATCTTAAGCCTTATTCTTATAAACTTATCTGTTAGTTATTTAGTTACAGGAGTGAGAAATGTACAGCCTAAGGGAGTTAATGGGAGCCTGTATTATGATTTTCCTTCACTAATGAAAAAAAATACCTGTTTGGACTTGTATAGTGAAAGAGTTCAGTAATCCTGCTGCCTCTGTGATGATGCTAATATTGTAGAGATGCCCAGGAGTCAGACCGTTCATTGTGTAGGAGGTGGTGTTGGGTGATGTGGTGTTCCAGGTGAAGCTTTGACCCTTGCTGTCTCTGAGCACAATTCGAAATTGTTCTGTTTTCCCTGGGCCAGGCTGCCAGGAAACCTTCAGGGTGTCCACATTTGTAGACATCAAAACTCCTTGCACAGCAGAAGGTCCTAGGTAATACACATACAAATACAAATAGTATCAAGAAAACCGTCAAATTAAGCAAACCTTTCCTTATTATTCCCTGATTTTTTTTGTACTGTTTTCATGTTTTGGAATAGTAATAAAGATGTCAAATGAAACTAGATGGATTTCCATGAGAAAAAGCAAAGAGTGATGCATGGTTGCTATAACATCAAAAATTGGTGTTATACCTCAAATAACTTATTTTTAAAAATGGAGACACCCAAAAATTGGTTTTATGGGCAAAAAAAAAAGTTTGCATTTAAAAAAAAAAAAGTCTTCTCCAACTGGAGATTTGAACCACACTCTTCTGATTCAGAGTCCAGGGCTTTAGTGTTGCACCACAGGGGGTGGGAATTTGCCAGCTCATCCCAAGCCATTATGACAGACGTCTTTTTTTATATATTTGACCTGAGCTTTAGTGTTTTTTGGCATTTTGTCCGTTCACGGCCCCCTTATCTGTGACATCACAGACTCTCTCTCTGACACACATTTTAAAGGTGACTCAACCATTCTCTTTCTCCCCATATATTACAGAGGTCTCTTTTTTTTTTTAAATGATCAATACTCGGCCCCTGATCAACTGATCACAAAGTTCTATAGAAGCACACAACTATGGATATTAAATGTTTTGATGTTGGAATGGTTCCAAAATTCCGCATGAGCTCGGACAAAAAACAGCACCTTTTCTGGCTATAAAAAGAATAATAATATAAATAAAACTTAGTGTGACTGACGCAGTCACACTAATAACACAAACTATAAAACCATCCAAATTGTTTTGTAGTTTAGCTACTTCATAGTAGTCCCCCTTTGCTTTAATGTGGCTTTCCACACTTATGGCATTCTTTCAAGCAGCTTCATTATAAGACACATTGGATGTTCTCATAACAGGCCTGAAGAAGATACACATACAGTCAAATGTAGAGGTTTGTGTATTGATTTTGATTTTGTAAGTGAAAATAAGCAAACATCTTCTTCAGGAACACACTTTTGTACATTTTAATGCACAACTACTGTTTATTTGCTGGATTTAACATAGTGTAATAGTAATAAAACAAAAAATACGACAAAACCTTTGTACAAATCATTTTACATTTAATTTCAAGCAGCTACAGAGCAATTGCACAACATTAGAATTAGAATTAGAACATTAGAATTTAAAGCCAAACAATAAAAATGGACTTAAGTGAACAATAACAAACCCTGCAGAGCAATTCAAGGACTTCACTGGAAAAAGATAAACTAGTAAGTCTTTAAAAAAAAAAAAATAGGGTGACTAATAGCTCTTTTACACAGTGACTTAGGAAAGGTGTGGAAGTATGAGAGCATGCCAGGACAGGCAGCGGGTGTGATGTTTAAGCCAGATAAGATTGTCCTCCAGTGTTTAAAAAACGCCACCACTGACTGGCTGCTGAGCCGCCCATGGCGAGCTTATTGTGGGAAAGAAAGATCGGGAAAGAGGACTTTTAGGGATGAAGGGCAAAGCCAGCCGGCAGCTAGCCACTGAGCCACTGCCTTTTCAATAGCTCTTCCTCCCTCGCCGCTCATTAAAACACAAACTGTTATTGTAACAACACTACAGTGCAATGACTTTTAAAAGAGCTGTAGGCAGCTCCCGACATTCTTACTGGAAACCAGGTTTTTGAATATGCAGGAAAATGAAGTCTTATGTGAAGTTTTATAATTATATTTAGTTTAGTTTTATATATAAATTATATTTCAATAAAATACATTAATGTTTACAGGGCTTGTTAAGACTTTTCAAAGAGGCTGAATATGATTGACATGGTTCCTTTATTAGTTTGCAATAGCCTGACATATTCTTAACCACATGTAAATATTTGTGGCAGCATTTAAAACTGTATTGCCGCGGGAAAAAAGCAAAACTCCATAAATGGAGTTAAGAGCTGTCAAAGATTTTTGTAAGCAAAATCTAGTCTGCATACACTTAAAAAATAGAACCAAGATTTTGTCAGCCCATGCAGACCACTTTCATGCAAGTATTTATAACAACTTACACACAAACGCACTTTAACTAAAACTGAAAGTGCTGAAGAAAAGATTAACAAAGTGTTTAGTTTTATCCCTTTCCTGACTTACTCGATACCAAACAATATATGCTTTCTTCTCTAGCCTGGCTGCCGTCAGCATGGTTCTGTTCCATTAAACTGAATGAATTCCATTATGAGGCTAATAAAGAAACTAATATGAAACCTTTATATGCTTAAAAAAAGGGCCAGTGTCTGGATACCAGAGCAATTAGCGAGTCATGAAAATCTTGCTTTGTTTCTTACATTTAAAATTTTGAGAGAGTGAGCAAATGCTTACATGCTAACACATCAAACTTAGATGGTGAGCTAGCTAACATTACCAGAAAACTAGTGATGTTACCCTAAGCTCTACACTTACTGATAATTCTACAAATAGCAGTCGACACAGCAAAATCCTACTCAAGTTTACTTTCCGATGCTAGAGCATTAAATAGTCATGGACTAGTGCTTGGTGACTTTATTTGAGCAGTAGATGTGGTTTATTGGGCTAAGCTATTTTACACTTCTAATACATCTGTGGACAAGAAATCAATGTTACACGTCTGCGTGCACATACTTACATCAATGTGTGTAACTAAACTGATGGGAAAAAAGTAAAAAAACAAATGAGTATAGCATTAAATTTGTTGGAACTGCTTTCCTGCTTCACAAACACACATCCACAGAAAATGTAGTGAATGCTCTGTAATGGCAGATCATTTGAAGTTATGTGCTTGTTATTTAAAAACTAATTTTAATGTCCACATTTTAATAGGTTTACAGTTTAGAAATGACAAAGCATTGCCCATTTTTACATGCACTAAAAGTAATGTTTTTGGTATTGGGATAATAGCCTTGCTATTTGGCAAAAAGAAAATGAGTGGCCCTTCCTTAACTGGTATAGAATATTTACATCAAAGACCCCCACAACTGACAAAATGTAAAATATTATGGAAGAGTATGTGATAACATAAAAATTAACTGGTTATTTTTAAAGAAGAATCACTGTAAAATATGCAGTGTGTCTTTTCTCAGACATTAGCTCATTGCTAAAGATTGTTTTAATTACTTAAACTACTTAGCTAGCCTGTTTATTAATGATGGCAATTCCCAATGTTTTAAATAAAAAAAAAATGAGCTCAAGCTGGACAAGGTATCATCTATTTATTCTAACTGGCAAGCTACTGAACATTCAAGCATCCAAATAACATAGTTTCAGCTTCCTGTGTCAAGAAACCTGATTCAACTCAGGTTTGTTGAGGCAGGAAATTGTTGGAACTGTGCAGGACATTAAGTTCCCAGGAGAAAGATTAAGAAATTCTGCTTATTGCTCCAAAGAACCCTTTTTGGCATGTCTATTCTTGAGAGTTTACAAGGAAAGACAGTATAAAGAACATGAAGCTAAAAATAGGAAATAAGCCCTGTTATGTTAATAAAACTTTGACTGAAAAATAACTGAGAAAATTCATCATAAAAAACCAAGGTATCCCCAGACTGTAACCACAGTAAAAAAAAAAAAAAAAAAAGCCTTAAAATATTTGACCAGATCATTCCTAACTATGAAGGATGTGTATTTTTAAACTGGGAGTGGGCCACTGATATGTCAATATCAGAGCGGTTCAGGTGACAAGATCAAGCTACCTGCTATGAGGGGTCAAGAGTGGAGACTGGACCGCCCCCTAACTCCAACACTCACACCCCACAACCCCCACTCCGCTTCCTTTAGGACAAAAGAACAATGGGACGGGAAAGGGCGGAGAGGGGGGAGGTCAGAACAGTCTGGAAATACTTAGGGTCAAACTTCTGTTCTGGAGCCTGTCCAAATGGCAGACACAAAGACACTCATAAACACACGCGCACACACTTTTTTTGCATGCAAACACAGCCAGTCCCATATATTCCATGAGTTGAGTTAAGAGGCCCAGACATGTTCACACAGGTTTTTGTTTGTTCGTTTTTTTAAGTTGTGTATCTTTTCTACTGACTGTAACATCTGAAATTCACTAAATACAAATATTAACAACTGGATAATCACCTTTTCAGTCTAAAGTTAATTATCTTTTACAATTTACACTCTGCACTGCATTAAATGCAATCAAACTAATTGACTAATTATGCTCTCTATGTAAAAATACATGCAGCTCTTTATGTATTGACAATATCTACCATATGCTCAGAAAAGCATACTGTGTTGTTATTTACCAGTAGAACAATAAAATATCCTTCTTTGTTTATCTCAACATCATTTCAAACTCATGTTATAATGCTGTATGCTTTGGGATCTCTTGTGCTGTGTGCCTCAAACATGCAAGCAAGATGTGAAACCCATATCTCCCTCACTCCCTTATTTCTTCTATTGACTTACTGCTCCCAGTATCCTCAGGTCATTGAAAGTTCTTCAGAACTTCTTCCAGAATTCTAAGCATTAATCATTTCCTAGTCATTCTTACTGAAAAATAGCCCTGATTTAATGCACAAATAAAATACATTTCATAGTAAGGACCAGTTTATTAGGTACACCTGCATTTAGTTCACTTTGTAGGATTACTGACTATAATTCATAGGGATGCCCGTAGTACTATAGCACTTCCATTCCACTGATGGACAAAAAGGTAAAAAAAAAACAAAAACAGGATTTTTGAGAGCAAGGTCACAGAAGTAATACCTCTGGTCTCTTAAAGAATGATTAGGTACAGTAACTCTTTGTGTAGACTTACACCGAACTAGCACTGCCTGTATTTCTGTACCTTTTTTTGAGAAACAATTAAACAAGCCAATGCCTTTGAACCATGGCGAGCTTATTGTGGGAAAGAAAGATCGGGAAAGAGGACTTTTAGGGATGAAGGGCAAAGCCAGCCGGCAGCTAGCCACTGAGCCACTGCCTTTTCAATAGCTCTTCCTCCCTCGCCGCTCATTAAAACACAAACTGTTATTGTAACAACACTACAGTGCAATGACTTTTAAAAGAGCTGTAGGCAGCTCCCGACATTCTTACTGGAAACCAGGTTTTTGAATATGCAGGAAAATGAAGTCTTATGTGAAGTTTTATAATTATATTTAGTTTAGTTTTATATATAAATTATATTTCAATAAAATACATTAATGTTTACAGGGCTTGTTAAGACTTTTCAAAGAGGCTGAATATGATTGACATGGTTCCTTTATTAGTTTGCAATAGCCTGACATATTCTTAACCACATGTAAATATTTGTGGCAGCATTTAAAACTGTATTGCCGCGGGAAAAAAGCAAAACTCCATAAATGGAGTTAAGAGCTGTCAAAGATTTTTGTAAGCAAAATCTAGTCTGCATACACTTAAAAAATAGAACCAAGATTTTGTCAGCCCATGCAGACCACTTTCATGCAAGTATTTATAACAACTTACACACAAACGCACTTTAACTAAAACTGAAAGTGCTGAAGAAAAGATTAACAAAGTGTTTAGTTTTATCCCTTTCCTGACTTACTCGATACCAAACAATATATGCTTTCTTCTCTAGCCTGGCTGCCGTCAGCATGGTTCTGTTCCATTAAACTGAATGAATTAAACAAGCCAATGCCTTTGAACCATGCTGACCCTGATATCCAGAATATAGTGCAGTTTGTCCAAAGAAAAGCACATTTAGAGACAGGCTATCGTCAGTAATTGTAAAAGGGCACCTACACCACACCTTTGACCAAAAGCATAGGAGAATTGTGTTTAATTCAAGTGATGCATGTGAAGGTTCTAACAGTTCAAAGAAATGTCACATAATGTAGAAGTCATTTGCCAAATTCTTTCTAGAACCTATAGTACTTAAAACTTCTTAAAGCTTCTTAAACATAGTTCTCCAAAGAACCATTCTTTGAAAGGTTCTCTGGGGAATTAAAAGTAGTTCTTCTGTGGCTAAAACTATTTTAGACCTATATTTTTAAGAGTGTATCAAGTTGGAGTACCGGATAAGATGGCCAGAAAATGAAGATATATGGTAAGTATACCTAATAAACTGACATCCTGGTGTAGATCTTCGTAGTAGTGTCACAGAATGCATTTCACTTACTGGTTGAAAGGGATATGTTCTGCTGTTTCCCATCCGTCTTTGATATCACAGTTAGGTGGTACCTAGTTCCAGGATCCAAATTTCCAATTTTGCATTGTGCTGCATATGTATTTTCCTGATCATTTTCACAGTCGATTGGGTCCCCAGGTTTGTCTCTGATGTCCACTTTGAATTGGCAATCCAAGTCTGAGGTTTCTAATGCAAATTCTATGGATTCTGTCTTTGGTATGGCCTTTGTAACGTTGATTTTACAGTGCTGGGCATCTGTCAAAACCTGAAAGTGGTTAAAAAAGAATTTAGAAGTTGGACAAAATCAACTTACTTTCAGTGGCAAAATTCAGATGTTGATGTGCAACTTCTATAAAATAGGAATAGGCATACTGATGTTATAAATAATTGATAGAAAACATTGTCAATTAATAAAATATTCAAAATACTTACCGAAATTCCCCATGCTACACAAACGGCTACACAAACAGCTTTAAATTTCAGCATTTTGCTTATCAAAGTTTTAGATGATCTTAGTCAATAAATAGAAATTCAATTTAAAGAGGCATTTGAAAACATAATCCAAAGGTTTTGGAGATGAGTGAAAGTGTAGACTCCCCATGCGGTGGATATTTTCGTCTATAAGCGAGTTTTTCCAACGTTCACCAAAAGTTGTAGCAGTGGATTCTGCAGAAGCCTTGGGTCCGCTCTCTCAAGCTCATCGATAAACAGCAATCAACGGTGCGTGCAAGTAAACCATTCGGTCTCTAACGGATATCCTCAATCAGCACAGCCCAGCTGTGGAGATGTCTTAAGTTCAAACCCAGCAGCCAAGTAAAACAGTATTGAGAGATGAAGTCTATCTGATGGAGAGATGTGTTTTCTTTCAATCCCACAGCTTCCCGTAGACTGGATTAAGATTTAACTGATTTTCATTAATATAAATGCAGAATCAGAGGAACTCTTGGATGCCTGAATAATATAACTTTCCCTGGACTCCATGGGCTGCTTTGTTGTCTGTGAAAGCTTTCAGGCAGACCACCTCCTTTTCCTTCCTGTATCCCCACACAGCATCTAGGCAGTTAAAGCTGCACTATTTACTCAAAGCATTTCACTTAAACAGCTTTATGCCCTGTTTAGCTTTCTTCTTAAAGTAATGTTTCCATTATTAAACTCGTTTAGAGATCACAGGGCCACACCTTGTAGGGGCAAAATCATTAAATGTACCTGTAAGAACATTAGAACCCCTTCATGCAACTGGACAAGCTAAGTTGAAATAGGTAAGACTCAAGAAAGCTGTTAAAAGATGGTGAAATGTGAGATGAAATGTGAGTTGCCTTGCTCTATACTGATGTGATGTAATATTTAAATGCAGAGGACGATGGATTTATTATGGGGACAGACAGAAAAAAAACTACAATAGAGAAAATGTCACAACTGCATGTCTTACTCTATTGTAATTCTGGTAAAAAAGTCTTTTACCTATGACACTTGCAACCAAGGGTGACTTGAATGTTACATTTTATTGTTCTGTTCTGTTATTTGATAGTGCCAAAAATATGTACATTTAGGGCTGCAGAAAAAAATTGTCCTGTTGTAAGTTTGAAGAATGTAATATTCACAATTAACCAGTTGTTTTTGTTATTGTGCCTTTTAGATTGATATATGTAAATGAGCTCCCTGTGCCTCATTTAAAAAGATGTCCATAACTTCTCCTTATAACTTGTTTGTTAAAAAGTGAGTCTAAACTGCTGTAGACTGAATAGGCAGGTATATATAATTAAATATGTTGTGACTTTACAGAAGCAGTGAATACACAACAGGCCATTTTTGCAGGCTAGTTTCCATATTTAGACTGTATGGACTGGATAATAAATATAAATTTGAGCAGCATAATCCTTTGTGTCAGAGATACAAAGAATGCTAAAGAGAGAACTTCAGTTGAAGCCATCCACTATATGCTGTTTAAAAAGGTTAGTAAAATGTACATTAAATGCACATTCTTTAAGAGAGTTTAACAGGTTTTAGTTGCAGCACAGCATTTAACTTCAAAAAGATAAAACATTTTTGCTTTCCTGTCATTTACATCGATATTTAACTTGCCTGCTTACTGGTATACATATCAGTTGTGTTTTTTTTGTATTGTTCCTACAAGTGTAAAAAAAGTCTTTCTAGTTAGATACAATCAAATACAGGAAACATGTACCTGAAAAGTGTATGTAAAGTAACAATAAGCGCCTCTTTTTGACACAATTGGTTTATTGGCAGTAGAGACCATAGAGTCACTATCATAGATATATGTTCAGTATAGGACAGTCTGAGTGGCCTAAAGTAGCCAGATTTCTCCACAAAAACACATATCGCCACATTACAAGCTTTCATAAATATATAAGAGGACTCAGTATGAACACACAGTACATTGAACCTCAAATTTAGATATTATGGCTTGCATAACACCGTAGACCTGTGTTTTCATGTACAGTAGCATATTTCAGTTGCTGGAATAAAGTCATTTCCAGTTCCAAGAGTTCTTCTCACCAGGGAACTAAGTGTTTAGGCATGGCTGTTCAAATGACCCCTCAGGTCAGCAAAATTATAACTGCAACAACAGAGGCCTCCGTATGTACAGTCTATAGTGACTAGAAATATTCACTATGCAGGACAGTTACTTTAGCACAACATTAAGGTCAATTTGGCAATAAATAGGAAAACAAGTCACTGACTAAGCCAGGCACTAAGCCAAACAGTGAAAAATAGTGAAAACAGTGAAAAACTAACAGTATACCAAAGTACTGCTTTGATGAACAAGAACTGCTTTGATGAACCAGATCAGAGACCTTTTCTATGCTACACCACATCTAACAGAAACTCACAAATATATTTATAGAGATTTTCAAACGTTTATCAGAAATAATTAGAATAAAAAATCTGACTATACAAAAATGTGTCCTAGAAATGTTAATTGTCATACAACAATCATTGTCCTGCCTCAAAAAACAAACGCTTGCGATGTTAGCAGCAAAATCCTTATGTGGTCCAGAGATGTGCTACCACATAACGGTAATAGCACTTATGTATATTTTCCCATGATACACCTGTATGTCTCTGAGGAAGAAAACTGAAAAAAAAAGTTATATATTTCCTGTTTCCCAAGTGATTCATCCTCCTTACAAAGAGATCTAATGACTAGACTGGACTGCAAATACAAGGGAAAATAAAGGTGGGTTTGGAGTGCAAGGAAAAGAATTTCACAAATATTCTGCTTAAATTCAGTGCCAGTCTCATCCAAAAAGCCACTCAGGTCAGAGCAAAGCTGCTGAGCCATTCCATATTAAGATGAAATGTTTTACTTTGGTAGAAGTCTATCCTTTAACTCAAATTCAGAACCATGGCTCAGATTTGGAATTGCATTCTTTGCTGTGGTCTTACTTTAGAAGATTTCATTTCTGCAAAATAAAATTCATGCTAATGAAAAGAAATGGAGCTGTTTTAATTGGACTGAACCAATATTTACTTGAGAACATAAGCTCATTTTCTGATGCATGCTGTATATTCTTTTCATTATTCTAAAGATACAACAAACACTGTGGCCGTAAAACTCGTTCTTGTTCTAAAGTAGTTTATCTCTTGTGAGCTAGATAGAAAAAGCAGGTTTGGTTCCAAATTTCTCCTCACTGCTCCAAGACATCCCAAAAATATGTTGAATTCCATCAGCAGCACAACTGATTTCGGTTAATGAAAGACTGAATGAAAATAGTTACATGAAAACGTTAACATATTATTATTATGACGATGATGATCATTCTATGTTGCTGATGATGATCAAACTATGCAATCACACTATTGTTCTTCCTAAGTTTTAATATTATTATTTTTATTCCACCCATTTTTGGCACCACTCCTCATCTGAGCCTATACTTTTGGCAAAATTCCAACACTAAAATGCTCTTTAATATCTGGTGTATTGCACGTATATTCAGATTTTTGATCGATTCATCAGGGGCCGAGTATTGATCGATTAAAAATTTTTTGTTTGATTTTTGTGGTTAAGTCGCTTCTATAATGTATGGGGAGAGATAGCAGAGGGGCAAGTCGCCTTTAAAGTGTGTAGCAGAGAGAGTCTTAAAGCAAGTATTGTTACATTATGGCTATGGTGGCCGGAAAGCGGCAAAACGTGGTGCAACAAATCAGTCTTGCAGAGCTAATCACACAGTAGATTTCTAAATAGACTTCAAGACCAAAGCTCAGGTCAGTTATAAAAGAGTTGTAAAAAAAAAAAACCTCTGTGATTCTGCGGTAAAATGCAGTGCACTGAATGAAAAGAGTCAGAAAAGATGCTGGTTCCATACCCCGCTGTAAGCATAATTAATTTTTTTTCAACACAAAACATTGGCCATAAAACCGATGTTTGGGTGTCTCCAAACACTAGTTTTACAGCAACCATGGAAATGTAATCTATTTATTCTTATTTTATTGCCAAAAAAAGGGACTGCTTTTTTTCACAGTCCGAGTTTGTGAGGAATTTTGGAACGGTTCCAATGCCAAAGCATCCGGTAATATCCGGTATAGTGCATGTGTAATTCGTTTTTTGTTTGGTTGATCAGGAGCCGAGTATTGATCATTTGAAATCGATAATTTTGCCCATAGACCTCCATTCATCAAATGTTGGCCATTGTGACGTCACCTCACGCTGACAGAAAGCCACAGAAAACTAGCAGAGAGTCAGAGAAAATGCTACTTGTTTTAAGCCCTGATTTTGTTATTTCTCCAGGAAGCTGTTCGCACTATGCTCAATGTCTCTCTCTGCGCCCCACTGCCCTACTCCCCTACGCACGCCCCATCCAAGCACTTTTCAGTTCAGTTATGAACAGAAAGACGTGCCTCTGTTTGTTGTGGTTTATTAAAAATAATCAGCATGTGAACGCTTGTTTTGATGCTGTTAATTAGCCAATAAGCCTATATTTAGCCCTCAGTTAGTTAGAGCAGTTTGAAATCTGTTCCATCTGCTCCGATTTTAGTGGGGGCTTTCTCTCTCTCTCTGGACAAATGTTTGGGTACATGCCGCTTCTTGGACAGTGTCCAAAAACTACTTATTTAACTGGTAACTGAAAAATACATAGAGTAAGAAAGAGTTGCTCAGTGATTTGTTAGTGGAGTTAATATGTTCAAATCAGGTTAAAGGGCTAAAGTTTGGGTACTCTGCTTTTTGGTCAAATCTACTGGCACCCCTCTTGTTGTGAAGAAGTATTGGTACCCATGTCATGACCAATGTTTTCACATTAACCCTCACCTGTAAAACCATAGTAACCTTAGCACCCACTTCATAGCAACCACCTGGCAGCACCATAGCAACCACCTAGTAAAAACTACAGTTACCATAGCAACCGCGCAATCACACATTAAATTTTCTCGCGGAAATGCGATCTAGTTGTTATTATTGTTATTATTATTATTGTTGTTGTTGTTACTATTATGTGCCCTGTGGTGGCCTATTTGTAAAGAGGAACACCTTTAAAACCCAACATCATTTTAAAAAACTGTGAAAATGGTAAAAACAAAGCAAAACAAAACAAAAAATTCATTTATCTCTACTACATTGTCCTAATCTGAGCCATGGCAGTGAACATAGAGAAGGCTAAATGAGTTTAACAAATTGTCAGAGTTTTATAAATTGAAATGTTTCATTGTGTCTGACAGACATTTTCATAGAAACAGCTGAAAGAATATCTTGTAGCTCTGGGAGTGAATAGGTCTGAGGCATGCGATGATGAGCCATGGAATTTCCCTGCTATTCTTTCAGCTTTTAGGATGAATACTGAATAATTATGAATAATTATGAATGAATAATTATGAATGAATAATTATGTAAAATCAATATTTGGGCATTTTGTAGATTTGACCTTACTGAAGGAGGAGATAAAATTAGCATTAGCATTACAGTTCTGTATGCTCCCTTCATGCAAAGATTTTGTCATCCCTGGTAAAATGACATAGTCTGTTGGTTTTGTGAGTGAAAATAGGTACACATCCTCCACAGAGAAAACCCTTCTGCACATTTTAATGCCCAATTACCATTAAATTAATAAATTGAACATATTAAGAGAAAAAGAAAATATAAAATGTGGTCTGTGCAAAAGTGTCCATTGCACATATTTATGTTTGCTGTCTGTAGGAGATGTTTTCACTTACTTTTATTAAGAGAACGAAGAAAATACACCATTTGAGTTTGACTTTCATGACTGAATTCTGTAAAATATACAGTAAAACAAGACCTTAAATTTGTTCAGGGTTAAGAAATGTAACTGTGCAGGTTCACTTTACTACTAACTCAAATGAAACTAAATATTAAAAATATCAAGCTGTTATCCAGATTGTACAAAAATAATATTTTCATTATAATCACTACATTTACATAAATATGATTCAGTTTCTTGATATACAAAGTACAGCTCTCCATGACTCATACTGCACCACTGGCATTATTGAATAACCCTAATTTACAAATGGGTAAGAAAATAATAAAGGAGTTGACACAGTTGCTCTATGCCAGTCTATTGTAGTCAGTAAGTATAATAGTCAAATATTTAATGTTACATAATCTTGTTAATTATTTTTTGTGTATTTGGCTTGGACAAAACCTAACTTTTGGTGTTTATCTGACAGAGAAAACTGCACTGCCACTGCCTTTGTGGAGAGGCCTGACTTTGATTTTGACATTCATGCTGATTTTTAGGCAATTATTGTTATTTATTAACTAGTGTCTCCACTGACATACTGAATTATTCTTCCCTAAGTTATAATGTCAACTGAGAAAACACATCATTCATAAATGACTTCAGGTAATGAGTTAAACAGTCTTCAATTACCTTGTGCACAAAAACAGAGCTGTTTCTGAAAAAAAGAGCCTATGATTACTATAGACCCTTGAAATATTAGTACCATCAGTCATAAAGTGGACAGGGCAAAGGTTGAAAGGTGGGTATACAGGCAGAGTGACTTCATTTGGTGGACAGAGCAGGACACAGTGGTCTTCAGAGGCAAAGAAAGCTTCTTAAGAGTCAGAGAGAAGAATACAAGATCACATCACATTTTCTGAGAAGTCCATTGAGCTTCTAGCAAGGTATGACCACCATAAGCCTTGTTCATCAAGAATGTCCCTTTGAGTTGTATGCCTTGTGGCAAAAAAAGAGAACTCTTTGACCCACGAAAGATTATTCTTTCGGGTAAAAAAAAAAAAAAATAGTAAAAATCCTGCACCATCATCTTCTTGCCTTCATTTGTGTTCATTGGCCAGCATCTGTTGATAGGCGACTCTCATACAGACTCAAGGCATGGTGGACAAATTCATACTGCTCTCCAGTTTGAATCATTCCACCCCTAAGGAATATGATTGTAAGGTTATCTGTGACATCCTGAAAGGACACATGCAATTTTCAGGACTGTTTAGCACAATAATGTGGTTAGATCTCTACAAAATCATCTGTCGTTCTTAGTTCTCCTTTTTTGAATTTAGATACTTGAACAGTAATATATTAAGCATTACAATAACTGGGGCTGGGTTTTGAAATTCAATACGTTCAATAATTCAATACGCCCATTTTGGCTAGTATCTCACTCCCCATCCTGGACTCCTGTAGTATCATCGGGGATAAAACAATAGAGATAATGCTTAGATAGTCACATCTCTTAGGAAAGCATTTTTTAATTCACCAATAGCAATAGTCCATAATTAACTGGAATGAAAAATCATTAGTGTACATTAAAGTATGTTGCATTCATTTACATTTTTTTTTCCCCATAAGTTTGTTTTAGAAACATGAGGTTTTATTTCAACAAATAAGTATTAATAAAAAATAATAATGCTTAGTTGTGATACTCTTTTAAAACACCTGACAATCATTTTTGTTTATTTTTGGAATGACACAAATAATTCAAACAAAGAACATGATAAATAAGAATTATTTGGTACAACTGAGAAATATGATTTGTGTAAAAGGCAGTGCCATGACTAAAATTAATTATATAATATGAATTATATAATAGTATAATATGAATTAATTATATATGGTTTATTATGTGAAACATAAATTCTATAAAATTCAAATGGATTTTTTCATCGCTGATGAAACCTGATATTTTCTAAAGATGTACCTGTCTGCTCTGAGGTGGCAGACAATGCTCAGAACATCCACCACTCCTTCCAGCTGCAGCTGACGACAGCCTATCGTTGTTGCAATGAAACACCCTGTCCGACCAATTCCAGCACTGCAAACCACAAAAAGTGTTTAAATTAGGTTACTAACAGGTAAATAACAGTCACCAGAAAGAACCTGAGTAAAAATTAAGGTCAAAAAACTCCTCAAGTCCCTACAGAACCACAGGGAAACATCTTAGTACATCTAGCATCTATCAGCATAGAAACCTAACTTTGTTAGGATCTGTTCTTCTTTTTTCAAGCTCTTTTTGGTATAAAATAAAATGCTAAAGCAACAAAAGAGACCAAAATGAACAAAAATTGAATTAAGAAGTAACTAAGATAAAAACTACATTCCCTCACAACTGTACTTGAGGATAAAAAGTATAGGTGATTAAGTACAAAGATCTACACATTTATTATATTTGATGGAAAACATATTTTCACTGTTGGAACAAAACATTTCTCCAAAAAACTAACTTCTCAGGAAAAGAAAAAAATAATTATTCCAAGTCATGATATATTTTTTACATTCTAGTCTTTTCATAATGAAATTCTGTATCTCTGTAAAAAGCAGTTGATATTCTCAACTAATGTGAAAACATGAAAAAAGGAGATACAGAGGTTTGTTCTGACAGCTGATATATTGCACAGATATTGTCAAATACATTGTGTAGTGTTATGCTTGTAACTGTTTTTCGTGTTTTCCCAGGCATGATACAGGTGATTGATAAGAGGTCTTGACAAACAAGTAAGATATGTGACTAAAACAATCCTATTTTTATTGATGAACAAGTCTCTTTAAAGTCATACGAGAGTGCCTCTACCTCAGTGCTATATATCCTCCCTATTCTCACTCAGTTCCTCTACGCATTCAGTACACCATAAAACACAGGAAACTGCGGTCATTTCAGGGTTTTCAGCATCAGTTATGAGGAACTTGACCATCTATTAGCTAGCCTAGTGTATATGCATGACAGTTTTAAACTATTCATTACACATTTGCATTTTAGAAAACTGTTATTATTTAATAACATAGTTATTTCCTTACATAGTTAAAGTAACTGATAAAAGCACATCACAATTTTATATCAACTATTTCCACTATTCTAAACTTAAAGTCTATGCCACATAAGTGTTTTTAAGCAGAGGAGGAGATGTGAATTCCTCATATTTCAGATGCTATATAATTCCATAGTACTGTGCATAGTACAGCAAAAGTCAAAAATGCTATATATACAATGATCAGCCATAATTTTAACACCCTCTGCATATACTGTGGTAGGCCCCCTTGTGTCGCCAAAATACCTCTAAACTGTGGAGTGTACTCCACAAGACCTCTGAAGGTCTGCTGTGGCCTCCAAGGATTGGACTACTTTGTACAGCACATCCCACAGATGCTTGATCACCTTAAGATTTGGAGAATCCAAAGTCTGTGGGACATGATGGACAAACTAGCCTGATTCATAGGGGCCCCACCTTGCAACTTACAGAACTTAAAGATCTGCTACTAATGTCTTGGTGCCAGATACCACAGCACACCTTCAGAAGATTGCCTCAACAGTTTTGTCCATGCCTCAACTGTGGATTCCATGCCATGATGAATCAGAGCTTTTTTGGGGGACACGAGGGAGACCTACACAATATTAAGCAGGTGGTTTGTTATTGATCAGTGTACATACATACATTTACTTAGTAAATTAAGTAAATCCTCCAGTGCTTAAGTTAATGGTATTAAGTACAATGTTGTGTATGCGTATTAGAGTGGAAACGTACTCCTGCACAAAATAACCAAGCAGTTGCATCAGCTGCAGTTTTTTTCTTAATTTTTAGTATGAACAATCACTACTATCTATCCTTTGTCAAGAGGCTTGTTCCAAACATTGCACCTGCAGTGAACGATGACTGGGCCACGGGACCCAGAAGCCTCTCTGGTTTCCTCTACATCAGTCATGAGCTGCAGCAGCGGCCCTGCACTGTCCGGGGTTTTATGGTCCGGCCATGATGTGTACCAATAGTGATGGACTTTATGACTCTGACCACCTTGCTGAAATTATAAAAATACATGAACTGAATGTCACGAATCTCAGTAACAATACATTTGTAAACACTGCCATGACTTCTAAAAAAGTGTTAAACTAAAACCTTTTTGGGGCAGAAGTCCAAATATGAAAAGAACCACACAGATGCTACACACAAAAGCACTGCACACTGAACTGGCATCACTAAGTTTATGTAAAATCAGAAGGGAAGGCTATTGCCATTAGAAGAGAAAGAAACTAAAAGTGGCATTTGGCAGACACTCTTATCCAGAATGACTTATAATCATTAGTTACAGGGACAGTCCCCCTGGAGCAACTGAGGGTTAAGTGTCTTGCTAAAGGACACAATGGTAGAAAGTGGGGTTTGATCCTGTGATGTTGTGGTCATCGGGTTCACAGGCAAGTGTTTTACCTACTAGGCTACTGCCACCCCACCTATTACTATTACTATGGACTATTACTGCCAAAGCCACTTAAATACCACGTTTGGCCAAACTTGCTGGTTTGTGGAGTATTTTGGTGAGGTGGCCCCAGTCTTATAATGGCAATTAAAAGCACAGTTTTGTTAGCATGCATTTGCCATGTATGTGGAAATCTGATTGCCTAAAATGTCATTCTTTTTCCTATGGAGGTCTATAAACATAACACATCATTGTAACCCTGACATTTACATCTGGACTATGATCTTTCAATTCCATTTTTGGGAATCTGGGGAAATCACAATAATATCGTATCCTACGCCAGTCAGCCAATCCCACATATCATATCACAACACCTCAACTGGTAAAAGTAATCCAGGTTGAATAGTGCTTAAAACATACTTTGAGTGTTAGAGTGCGGACAGTGTAGTGCTCACATTCCCGCACACTGTTGACGAGGACCTCCACCTTCCCATAAATCCCTCTTTTCTCAGGCCAGTACAAAACACACTTCTGTGACCACAAAAACACACATTACGCATAATTTTATATAACAATATGCAAAAAAAAAACCCCAAAAAACATTTTGAAGTAAGAAGCACATCACCTCGTTCTTCTCTTTCAGTTTAGTGATCATGACGATGACGGGGGAGTCCTCTTGCCAGGTCATCTGCCAGAAGTCATTTACTGTGTTGATCATGGGACCTTGCGTGGCAATGTAAGCCTTCTCATCTCCCAGGTAACCCTGCAAGAGGGCAGTAAAACAGAGGGTCAGAAGTACAGAGATTTTGTGCTGGGTTTAGGATGCATTCCACCCAAAAAGGATGTGTGTTACGCACGTGTTTATGGGGCATACATATAAAAATACAAAATATATTCATCCTTCTCATATATCCACTTGTGGTTAAACTGAAGTACCATTCAATGTTGGGAATCACTGTTATGGATAAAATAAAGCCTTGTTGGAGATAAATGTATGAAATTATTTCCATTTTAAACTATCTGCAGGAAGCTGCACTTTCTGATGATAAAGATGGCTGTAGGTGATTCCATAATAAGTGAACGTGTAAAATGAATCAAAGATGTGCTGAAAAAATATTTACCAACAGAATAACACCCCTCAGATGTTTGCCTAGAAACCCCTATGGTATTATTATGGTATGACAGTTACTTATGGTATGACAGTATTATTGATTTGTAATTTACATTTTTGAACCACTGTGTGTGGAATGTTTAAGTAAGAAACAGTTTAATTTATTAAGTGGCATGTACATTTTCTTGTATTTTATTCTTTTGCCATAATTTTGATGTTTGTGACAGGTTATGTACCAAAACAGTAATTAATTTCTACCTCAGTTTTTCCCTAAGAATTAAACAATGCTTTAAAGCAAAAAAGCAGCCTGGGCTAAAACATTCCTTATAACTTCAGATCTGCTTAAACTACTGAATAGCCCTAAATTAAAAATGCAATGGTGTTTGTCATGTCACATAAACAAAAATTTAAATGAGCAGCTTAGTTTCCATATTTGAACTGTGAACTCTTCTTTCTACACCCCTATTTATTGTAAGCTTGTTGATGGCTCCACTCAATTCAACTCAGGTTTTTTGTTAAAACACCAGAACAGCAAAATAAAATCCTTCTTACGAGTTTCCTCTGTGCAACATACAGTACACTGTAAACACAACAGCACTAAGTGTGGGACAGGGCAGTTTAAAAAAATGTGCAGAACAAATAAACCCCAAGATATTCAGTTAACTGAGCATTAATTCCAGATGCACTGTGAGTCCACAGTTTAACTTGTATCTGCCCCAGAATCTTCTATTATTAGGGCATCTCTTTAATCCATCTCCAAATCCTGTTGCTCAATCAGTTTTCAGCTTTTATCTCTGAGACATCACTGAGTTCATTAAAATCAAAAGACACAAAACTTCCATTGTATCAACAGCACCATTGACACCTTCAGATATTTTTTCACTGCCCTGCAATGTGTGTATAGTCTCTGGAAATCAACTCTACAAGGTTAGCCTTTGTTCCTATCTAGTTTGCTTCCATTGCATGTACAGTGGAATTGCAGCACAACATTACAAGCATTTGAAGCTCAGGAAGATTTCAGTCAGCGTTAATTAGGGGTTCACTTGCTTCCTTAACAGTGATTAACTGACAACAAGAGCGCACGGATCCAGAGAGGAACATAGAAAAATGCTAATGATGGCTAACAGACCAAACAGCAAAAAACTGTAATCAACACTCCACAACACAGCACAGTTAAGGTGAAACAAATCTACTGGAGCACGCTAATGCAAAGGATTACTGCTAACTCAGATAAGGCCATATGAGTCAGATGTGGGTCTTCCCTGAAAAACCCAAATGTTGCTTCAAATTTACATAATTTGTCAGTGGCCTGCACATGAATAAAAATTCTTGAAAGAAGTACAATGTAAACGTAAAGTGTCCATTTGTCACACGTGAACACATCACAGCACACAGTCTGAACAGTGTGAAATTTTTCTCTGCATTTAACCCATTCACCAAGTGAAGCAGCGGGCAGCCCACGACACAGAACCCGAGGAGCAGTGTCTGGGGACGGTACCTTGCTCAAGGGTACCTCAGTGGTGCCACTAGCAGTCCTGGGATTTGAACCCACAACCTTCCGATCACAGGGGCAACACCCTAACCACCAGGCCACCAGCTGCCCCATAACGTTGTGTCGATGTAACATACTGTATTTGTGTGTAACTGACAAATTTACATAAAGATAATGTAAAGTCAAAGCAGCATTTGTATTTTCAGTGCAATAGGCATTTTCTTCTGCAATATTTTTTCTCTCTGTGCAGCAGATCTGTAGAATGCATCTGACCACACCTCTACTTGCAACGATTAAGCTAGTACACTCTAAAAATGGCTGTTGGGACAAAACCCCTTTTCCACTTCTGTGAACTATAATACAGATTTAGTTTTCCTTCTCCTGAGAAGTCTTTTTAGAATGGAAACAATAAGTTTCATCCCTTTGCTTCTTTTTAATAATAAAAAAGTTTTTGTAAAATAAAAGCAGTTAAACTACTTGTTGAAAAGCTAAATATTTCAGAGTGTGTAGGACAGATATTATGGAATGTCTTTAGTCTGAAGACAAAAAGAAAATGAATAGGTCTCTTTTAGTCTATGCAAAACTGAGTTTTTATCAAGGGAGGCTAAATCACTTTACAGTGCAAAAGGTAAATCACGTTATAGTGCTGCTGTACAGAATAAAGCATTAGCAGTGAATACTACAGCAGAAATTAAACTTCCTGCTGGAGGATGTAGCTCTATTGTATTGAAGGCCAACAGGCTGTAAGAAGTGAGTTCATGAGTTCCTGGGGTGCTTGTCAATCCATTCTTTAAACCAGTGGCTATAATAGCAAAATAAACAGTTCTCCTACAACACTTTCCCATGAATTTACTGCTGCATAATGTGGGGCTGAAATGTTTATTTGACTGATGACAAGAATCTAATATTAATGATTTTTAGGACATTCCATTCTGTGAATGTAAAAGATAAGCTAAAGATCTGGAGCCTTTCACAATGAAAATGTACGTGTCATTAACAAATGTACTTACTTGTATGTAATTGGCATTGATGTAGTTGCTTAGGGGATCACAACTGTTCTTGCTCTTCAGAAGGACTCTGGAATGTGGGTCTGTCAAAAAAGAGATTTATGTTAAAATGATCATCAATATAGAGGCAACACTATTCTCTAATGGCAGGGGGCATTATCCTTCAATAGGATAATGGCCCCTGCAACACTGCAAAAAATGTTCAGGAACAGCCTGAGGAACATGATAAAGATGCTGACTTGACTTCCATCTGTGGGATGTTCTTGACAAATTAGTTTGATCTAGGAAGGGCCTACCTTGCAATTTTTTAGAACTTAAAGGATCTGCTACTAATGTCTTGGTGACAGATACCACGCCAAATGCCATAATGCCAAATACCATAAGTGGACAAGAAAATACAAGCAAAATATAGCACATGGGCACTTTATTGTACTTTGTTGTAATCGATGTGTGTTATTTCAAAATGTATATAAATAAATAAATAAAGTTGAAATTGAATGAACATACACATACACTTATACACACTGCATACAAGCAGCCTACTGTTTTGCCTGGGTTCTTGAGATGTTTGACGAATTATCTCCGTAATGTTCAGAACTTCATAGCAGAATGACCCTTCCAAGCAGTTTTACTCCATTTTTATTGCAAACATTTGGGTAACCTTTGCTTTTAAGGCTTTCTCTGTGTATAATAATAACTGAAAGTACAAGTGTGCACAAATCCACATGCACTCATCGCAGTTTTTAAACTTTGGTTCATTTCCAAATCACTTTTGCTCTCCTCTTTTTACAGTTAATCAGGCCAGTTGGAGGGGTGGAAGGAATACCATCTTGCGCATATTGATAAGAGAACCCCTCCCTGGTTTGCTCAGTGATGAGTATGTTCCCAAAACGGGAAGCTGTTACCAAGCCAAGCGGAATAACCTTCGAGTTACATAATGGAGCAAATGTCTCTTAAAGTGAGCCAACCTCAGGGAACAAGTTGTTCCTAGGCCTAATAGCATTGTTCAAGCAAGAGGAGAGGAAGAGCTTGTTAACCTTAAGACTTGCACCTTCTCAGTCAATAAGCAGAAGCCAGCCCTTCCTCTATAAATTTGCTGCAGTAACTAGATAAGAGATGGGACAGAAACGAGGGTATTGGTTGAGCAGGGTTGGATAACTCATATTATTCTTGCTTCAATATTAACTTTGCCTTAATACTAACTTTGTTACTTATAAGAATAAAATGAAGGAATATTGCTTCAGGACAAGGAGCAAATTACATAAACTCTTTCAAAGCTCATATGAACAAAAGAATTTTGAATGCGAGGGAGGCGGTGGTCTACCGGCCTCTTAAATATAACAAGGACTTTCTAAATGATTTTTCTGAGTTTCTAGCGGAAATTATGCAGAGATATGACCATGTCCTCATTTTTGGGGATTTTAATGTTCATGTGTGTTGTCCTGATAGGCCCATGGCAAGGGACTTTTTAAATCTTATTGACTCTTTTAATTTAGTACAGTCCATGTCTGGAGCCACTCAGGAGCGGGGTCACACACTTGATCTTGTTTTATCTCATGGTTTGCCTATTTCTCAGCTCGAG
>JBBPCZ010000136.1:31051739-31067087 GCA_037974445.1 Brycinus macrolepidotus | reverse complement strand
GAACACAGCGCCCGGGGAGCAGTGTGTGGGGACGGTACCTTGCTCAAGGGTACCTCAGAGGTGCCACTAGCAGTCTTCGAACCCACAACTTTCTGATCACAGGACGAACGCCCTAACCACTAGGCACCAGCTGCCCCAGCTGTCTAGACTTCAGTCCATCAGGGACAGTGCGGATCACCCACTCCACAGTGTGGTGGCAGAACTGAGAAGTACCTTCTGCCATAGACTCGTAATAATAATATGTACAATAGCCCCTTGCTTCTTGTTGTGTAATTTCTTATTGGGTTTAAATAACTATTATTATCATTATGTGTATGACTATGTGCATTATTTTACCAGTCTACCATGTGCAATATTCTGCAATGTTCTAATCAGGTGCTAAATATTATCATTATGTGCAATATCTTATGTGCAGTTGTCTTACCATGTGCAATATTACTACCTATGCCAGTATTAAAGGTTTATCTTATCTTATCTTATCTTATTACTTATATACTACTGATCTCTACTAAGTGCGATAATGTACTCCTAACTACCATCCGTGTCGTTAGATTTCACTTAACTGTGTTACTTATCTATAGTATTTATATGCAGCATTTATGTAAATAGCACAGTGTATTTTCATATTGAGATTTTTATTTAGATATATTTAGACATATTTTATATTGTTCGTCTGTGTCTCTGTGTGTCTTCGCAGTCATTACATAAACAATTTCCTCTGGGATCAATACAGTTTTCTGATTCTGATTCTGCATACCTGAATGCTAATGAATATCATAATATCCCAATTATAATAATTTCCAATCTATCATTAAAAAATCAGTGCAATTAACCTGACATTCTGATCCATTTTTACACTCGTGCAAGAGACCACAGTGTAGTGTTATTGTGTCACTCACAGCAAACTCTGCGTGAAGAACCTGTGTGTTGAGTGTGACGTCTCGAAGCTGTTGGCGAGAGAGAGTTCGGCCAGCTGACTGCAGGTACTCCTGGGCTGCCCGTTCCCGAGGAGTGGCCACTCCACAATTCAGAGGCTCCACTGAGCCCAGAGCACTCATATCCAGCACCAGAGAAACATTAGATCCTCGTCTGCATGCAAAAACCATTGAACATATGTCAGACAGGGCAAAAGGCACACCTCACACACATTATCCAGCCATTTGTGAGATGCGTCATTATGTCAATGGTTCCCAACTCTGCTCTTGGACATGTCAGTGTTTTCCTTGCTTCAAAATATACATTTCAATATACCAGCTCATTACACCAGAAAAACACAGACAAGTGGAGGCTAAAGGGAAACTCCATGACCAGGTTTGGGAAGCACTTTGTGATGTCACGGACATGGCAGCCACAATGCGATAAAAAGCGAAGAAACACAAACACAAAGAAACAAATGCATAGCAAAACACACAGCAGACTCAGGTACAGCAGAAGGGTGCCAGCTACTGAATTAGAAGATTGCAAGTTTGAATCCACGGTGCAAGCAAATTTTTTTTAACACAAATTTTTTTTACCCATAAAACCAAAGTTTGGCACACAAATTTACATCTGCTTTCAAAAGGCGAGGATAATTGACAGAAAATCGCCAGTTGCACAAACTTCAGTAAATAAAGCAAAGTAATTAAATTATCTGCACTTCTAATATGTACACCTTGTTTTTGCACAATCCTCCCACATTCTGCATGGCCCTACCTCAAATGCATATGCATTTCATAACACACACAGCCCAGAATCTGCACTTTTAGGATTGTGTGCTGGTTTCAATCTGTGGGCAGAGCAGTTAACGGACTAAGTACATCAGGCCCTGGTTGTTTAGACAATGAGTATTTTTCATTTTTTGCCGTAGTGCCATTTTGTTATTGGACATGGAATAGTACACTTTACATCAGTATTCAGTGGTGGCCAGTAACAAAGTACATATACTTTATTAATGTTATTTTTTAAGGATGTGTACTTTTACAAAGTATGAGAATGTTTTGAAACTTTCATTTTAACTTCAGTACATTTAACAGAAAAATACTAAAATACTAACACTTTTATCTCGACCTCTGTCAACTAGGCCAAATCAAATTCATAATGTTGTGCAAGATGTTCTTAAACTAGATTCTCAACTTCCCACAAGCTTAGATGGGAGGTGAAATGTTATCCATTTCCTAAAGACATAAGAAAAGAAAAGAAATACTCGCTCATTAGAATATTCATCCATCCATTATCTGAAATGCTTATCCTTAACCAGATTCACGGAGGTGCTGGAGCTTATGCCAGTGGTCATAGGGCTAAAACCAGGTAAACACCCACAACAGGTCGGCAGTCCATCACAGGGCAGACACACTGAGAAACACATGTACATACACACCCACATCAAGTCCTTCTCCAGTCCACTCTCTCCTTAACCGGCAGCAGTTCTGAACATCTGCAGGACAGCACTGTCTCCGGTGTTTGCTCAGTCTTAATCAGTAGTTTTGAATACACAGACATCAGTGTTAGTTCCAGATTCTGCTTCAATAACAAAATGCCTCTTGGTCTGAGAATGAGATTTGACAAACTGCTTCAGTTCAGCCTTTGCATTTGGCCCAGTCCTCTGCATCTTTTAATAACTACAAACACAATGCCATCCAATCCTCCCCTGAGTCATTTTCATCTGGCCTATGAGATTACAAAGCAGATCAAGCGAGTACAGCTTGTCTGCCTCAGAGGCAAAAGAGAAGAAAGACATTTATCATGTCAAAAAGGGTCAAGAATTTGAAGTAGCTGGTACTCTAATGCTTTGACCATTTACAGTCTTTAACTGTGAATGCTGTTACTGTATTTCTCACTATTCATTCCTGCAAAATATCAAAGAAAATCAATGGCATGGAGTGGAATCAGTGGTGTCAGACTAAAAGCTAAAAAATTGAACTCCGTCATCCCCCTCCGTTCACAAGCAACAAGCCAACCCCCCCCAACCCCCCCCCCCCGTTCCCCCGTCATCCCCCTCCGCTCACAATCAACAAGCCAATCCCCTCCCCCGTTCGCCGTCATTCCCGTCATCCCCGTCATCCCCGTCATCCCCCCCACCCCCGCCGCTCCCCGCATCAGCAAGTGTCCCGCATTTGGCCTTGAGAAAGTCGGCAACCCTAGCCTCAACACAGGATTGAGTATGTGTGTGTGGGTCTGTACATATGTGTAAGTGACAGATGCATTAACTACATAGTCTATAACCACAGTAAACGCACAAAAAATTTCTCTCAAGGTTGAATACAGTGAATGCTCAGACTGCTGGACAGTCAGAAGACCCAGCCGCAGCAATTGTAGCTTTGCATGATTTACTAATTAGCATGCTAGGTCACTTTGTTCTTGTAGTTTTGTTCATTTACAGTTAAGTGCTGTTTACTTAAAAATATTAAAACATAAATTCATGTTGAACACTGCCAGTGGCCAATTACATAAAATATTGTTAAGGCTGGACTGATTTATGACATCCAGCAATGCTGTTCACTCTTCTCACTGCTAGGGGAGCTAGTGGTTTCAGGACTGGTTCAGTGTGCACTTCCTGTTCCTAGCATTATTTAAGAACTCAGTATGTGGAAACACATTGCCTTTTTTTCCCCTGTGCTGAGCGGTTTGTCTGTATTTGTTATCTTTGGTCTTTACTTCTGACTGTTTTTTTTTAATGTATGCCTCTAGCCGTCCCTATGATACTCCTGTTTGTGATTTTTGACTTCTGCTCTGCCTTTTTTGGAAATATATTTTTGGTCTTGTCTCTCTAATCCTGTTTGCCCCCTGGCTGACCTAGAATGGACCTTTGTTTTACACTACTGCCTTGCCTTTTCTCTGAATCTCTGCCCTTGATTAAGTACTCTAACATTAAACTCTTATCTGCAACTGAGTTCTCTCTCTGCAAATTTTTATATATATATTTTATATAGTTATAAAAATAAATAATTTGGGACAAAGTTATTGATAAATATTGGCATTTTCATTATTTCAAAACACAGGGATATTCCATTAAAAATGGTGACTAAACACCATTTTTAAACCAACAGTAAGAACGAAAATGGTTGTTTCTTATAGTGTTTCCTTGTGTCATGACAGCTCACTAACAGGACTACTTATGTTTAAATTTAAAGACAAGGACGGGGGTTTCAAATCACAAATCAGAGCTCAGAGCGCTCATGCTTACAAAATGAAAAGACAGCAAATTCCCCTAATCCATTTTACGGGTGCTATGAATATTTTAAAAAAAAAAATCAATAAGTGGTCCCAGCTCTAAACTATTACAAAAGTTAAAATTTAATTTGAAGATGCAAATTTAAATTCATATTTTGAAACAGTCAAAAATGTAAGCGCTGACACTTAAGATATACTTATGGTAAAAATTTACATCTATACATTTTTTCCACTTTGTACTCAAATACTTCGCTCAACAGATTTTATGCAGCTCACTTAAACTAAAATCCTAAAGCCAAAACTCATTTAAGATGCCATAGATTCACAATCATCTTGAGAAGCTGTTGAATATACACAAGGGAAATAAAAATCTAAACAATAATTACAGCTGAATACTGGAGTATAACATAGCAATACTGAATATGCTGAATCTGGGATAAAATCATGCACAGTGAACAAAGATCTTTTTTCTTCTCCTGTTTTTGCAAGGTTTTCCACTTCTCATGGTCCATTTGACATTATTTTCTATATGTGGTGTTTCTGATAAGCTTCTCCATTTTACTTGATCACCCTCTCACCATCTGGCTGACACTCTTCTAAACAACAGAATGGGAAAACAAGCAGAGGAGGCCGGCAGTACAATCCACACGTACACCATATTCACATCTGACCCCGCTCATTATTAAAGGCTACAAGCCAAAGAACCTTAGCTGCAGCTCCTTGGAACAACAAGCACTTATGTAAGAATAGAAGCCTATAAAAGTGAATGTGGAACTGTTAAATAATCTGAAATGGCTTCAATTGTTTGACGGTCCGTATTTAAGTTCAGACTGGCAACCTCCCTTGGAACGAAGTCAGTGCCCTTACTGTGCTCATAATTAGAGTGTTTAAATCAAGAACATAAATTCAGAACTGTAACATAATAGTACTTAAAGGAATAGTTTGATCAAAAGTTAAGTTTACTTATTTTTCTTAATACTCCAAATGCAGTCAATTGGCCTTGTTTGGTGTCTAAAATTTGTGCCTTTGGTTTTGCACAGGAACTATGAGGCTAATGTGACCGACAAGTAATGGCAGTAATCCATGACAAGTAATTCAAATAAGATTTTTATGAATTCATTGACAATTTATATAAAAAAAATGTTGTTAGAATATCAAAAAAACGAATACTGAACATTCAAGATTAAAAGCTTCAGTCATCCTTTCTGTTGACTAACGCTGAACATGAAACAAAATCTCTGGAAGACCATCCTGAATGTGCAATGAAGTGAACAGGCCGCTCACCTCTCCTGTAGGCCGGCAGCTGGCTTCATCTTAAAAGGAGAAGGGCTGGAGGACAGGCAGGGTTTGATGTCAGGCACGGCAGAGCAGGGGGGGCTGTGAGGCTGGGGCACGGAGATAGTGTTGCTAGACTGTATGTGTGGTGGTGTACTGGGGTTATGGCTGGGGGTAGTGGCAGGGGTGGCAGCAGTGATGGTTGTGCAGGCAGGCTTGGGGGCCGGGGTGGCCTGCACCATGCTGCTTGTCAGGCTCAGGGGTGGCTGAGCTCCATGCACGGCAACTGGCGCCAGATGTACGTCTCGACCTAGCACGCTCGGCCCCTTTAGCTGATGGTCTGAATAATCAACCTTCTCCTTCAGATGGTAAAGGACCTAAGAGAGAAAAAAAGTGACAGAGAGAAAGAGAGAGTGTGTCAATCAGTGCAGAAAAACTTATTTTGATGTTAAAGGAATAGTTCAGTGGAAAAACAAATTTAGACAGTTTATGGTTTCCTTTAGCCAAGACACATCTGGTGTCTGAAATGTGCTTTCTTCAGTTGCACTGCAGCTACAGGGCTACTGTAGCTAACGAGTAATGAAAGTTTCTACCACCAGTAAGTACTGTGCAAACCACATAGATTTGTCTCAAGCAGACTTCATCTGGTTTCTGATGCTGTATGACATACTGTTATTTATGAAAATGGAGTAAGAAATGGAGATTGCTGCCACTAAATGGCTAAAATCCATGTCTTTGCATTTGTTTTAGCAAAGTGTTGTGTTTTTTTTATCATAATTATATGATATGAATTATATTATATCATAACAGTATGAAGTAACAAAACTAAAGATGCAAACTTTAGACACTGAACATGTCTTGGCTGATTACATTTGGGCTAAGGAGAAAATTGGTAAAATCGGATATTTTACCAGAATGTCCAATATCCAATCCAATCCTCTCATCAAATGAATAAAAAAGATTTAAAAGTATAAGACAACCAATAAAAACAAAAGTCATGCTGTTGAAAGTGGAATAGCTGTCTCCATCTTGTGGTAATGCAAGAAATGTCTCAGTAAAAAAGTACCAAAAAATGTGAGCCATTTGGAAATGAATGCTATAAATCAGGGGAATGTAACACTTGACATTTCACATAACATTGAGTACACAATTAGACCTTAACACCTTTATTGTACCTTCGAGGGTAAATCCGATTGTTTGTATCCTGATGAACAGAACATTTTTTCTGACAGTGCATAGTGCTGCAGCAAATTGAGTTTTAAGTAAGTAACTAGACATTTTTTCCCTCTAATTACTCTTTTGTAATGATTACAGATGTAGGAGAAAACTTTTTCAAGAAGACTTTTCAGATTTTCATACTGTCTGTGTGTGTATGTTTTAATGTACTTTTATTATATCATTTTATATGTATATTACTCATAGACTATAGTGTTCAGCACTTTGGTCGGTTGCGGTTGTTTTAAATGTGCTTTTTAAATAAACCTGAAACTTGAACTTACATGCTCTTAAGCCAGCCTTTAACAGTCACTTAAGATGCTTTGTTACAACGACATGACCTGTCTACTAAACAGAGACACATTCATGCAAGTACAACTATAACATGAACATGTTGTTTATGTAAAAACAACCTCTGAGGGAAAAATAAGAGGTAATAAACAGAAGCCAACAAAACCACTAATAATTGAGTGTTTCCTCGAATTGTAAATTACTTTGGATAAAAGCATCTGACAAATGAATGTAATGTAATGTTAAGTAATTTATAACTTGTCTTTTTAAGTTTGTTCTTCCCACAAAAATAGGTCCAGGATTTTCAACCAGACAGGACAAAACAGGGAGTCTGGGTAGAGTGATAATAACTAAATGCAAGAAATTAGGTTACTATACCCTGATTTTTGAAGTACACAATGTCAGCGCTTTCAGTGTATTTTTAATAGAATTTTTATCTCATGTAATAAAAATAGGTGGAGGTTTTTCAGTCCATCATAACTCTCCTGCACTTAAGTTTAGAACTGTTTAGAACCAGTGGAACTGTTTTGTCCACCTTAACTTCCACCAAAAAGACCCAATGCACCTCTTGCTCTACTTTTTTCAGAAACCCTTACAAGTGCAAAAAATTATTCACAATGGTCATGTAAAACCTTTTCAATTGCGAATTTGAAGAATTTCGGAGGCTCGTTCAGTTGAGTCATTTTCTAGAAGAGTACTTCCACGTCAGCTCAAGCTCAAAAGATTGCAGAATTTCTTTCCTCCCACAGTCTGCTGAGGCAAGACCTGTGGTGTTGCAAGCATCCAAGAGACGCTCTCACAGCTTTGTTATTTCTCTATTTTAACAAATGATTAATACAGTTAAGTTTGGGTTTGATAAAATTCTGCAGCCTATGTAGAACTTTCTACAAGCTAGATGAGCATGTAAACCATTTTCAGAAACACATTGCAGACATGCAGCAGAACGACATTCTATTCAGTGCACAGTATGGACAGAGTGAAGTATGGACTGTATGAATCACACAGAATTATAGCCATAGCTTTACACACACTGTATCTTAGCTCTGACATTAACAAGCCAAAATAAGCCACCTGTTGTCGCTGTTAGAACAAAACCTCATACTTTGAATATAAGTGTGAATTACTGTGAAGAGATTTTATACCAAGTAATTTCCTTGGTCATACGTAACAAATATTTGGCAAACTGTAAAAGCAGCTGGCAATTACAAATAATGACAAAAATATAAGATGCAAGGTTTTGTCCTGGCAGTGATGATATATATTACAATACCTTTCCTTTGACAAGAATGAGTTATAATGAGGCTTATATATTATTACACATACTAGGTATAGGTACATGTCTGTATACAGTGTAATGCATACATGATCACTTTCATAAAACTATTGGTGGTCTAAAAAGTGGTGCAGTCTCCAACAGCATTTCATTACGTTACACATTTCCTTGTCTCTCAGAGTACAGAACTTCCACTGACCGGAAGTGCATACAAAACACACCCCCACTCCCTGGCCTAAGCCTGGGTGAGGGGGGGGGGGGGGGGGGCAACCCCCAAGCCCAAGCCTGGCCATAGGCTCCCGACTCACTTTGATTGGCTTACAACTTAATAGGCTAATCACTCCTTTAAGCTCCTTGGTCAGTCAGGGCAGGTGAGCCATGATGGTGATGTCATCGCCCAAACCTGTTAAGACAGACTTACAGCACCAGTGAGAGCGAAGATCCGCCAATCAAAGTGGACCGCTGCAGTGCGAGGGGGTGAAAGAGAGAGGGCTGAGCACCGATCCGTTCGGGGAGTCTGATACAGGCTGAAAGCCCTTCAGCACTGCAGAAGAAGAAGGGACACTACCACCAACTTCCTCTCTCTCTCTGTCTTTCAGACACAGATACTCATTTCCTATTTCTCTTTCGCTTCCATCGTCTCTGACTTTCTCTCACTCTCAGGCCTTCTCTGTGACTGTGGCTCAAACCATCTCTTCTTCTCCTACTTTGCCCCTTATGTTTCCTCTCCCACTACACTGCACCTCCCCCCACTATCTTACTGTCACTTTCGTTCCTTTTATCCACGGGTGATGCTACCTCGTGGACTCTGAGCCGCCTGTTTGCTAATGTGATTTTATTAAAAAAAGTGCAAATATGAATATTGGTAAATTCCTGCTGGAGCAGGATTTTAGTTTTTAGCCGAAAGCCTGCAAATGTTTTGAGCGTCCTCTAAGGCAAGCATGTATTATTCATGTGAAGCAGGAAGTGGTTGAGGTGCAAAGAGTGGGTGGATAGTCAGCGCCTTAGGCAACTCAAGGGCCACACCATTACACACACACACACACACACACGCGCACGCGCACGCGCACGCGCACACGCACACGCACACGCACACGCACACGCACACGCACACGCACACGCACACGCACACGCACACACACACACATACATACACACACATACACACATACACTTCTAGAAGGCAGTGTAATCTGTTGACCTAACTCTCAATCCTCATTAAGGTGAATAGTCAGCTTACTGTGTAATGGAGTGAGGATATGTGTGTGTGTGCGCATGTTAGGGAGTGTGAGTGTGTGTGAGAAAGAGAGAGAGAAGTAGATAAACCTACCATTAAACAGGTAACAATGATGATGAAGATAGTGAGGAAGATGACCACGGCATAAAAGCCCTCTTTGCTCCACACGTTGTCCCGCTCGTGCTGCCCTTGAAGAACATTCTTCTGTCAGAGGGAGACAGAAGGACAGTGAAGAAGACATTAAAGGAATCCTCCAATGTTTTTTTTAACTGAAGCTCTGTTGCACCTGTATAGTATAGCAGATTTGTCAAGTAGAACAACTTTGACAAGTGTAACTGTACTCAGTCAAAAACAAAAAAATCCAATGACTCAAAACACTTACAAGAGACGTCATGGAACAGTTGTTTCTGCATCGGCCCACAGAGTGTGTTTTGAGTCAATGGGTTTTCTGGGCTTTCCTAAGTACCGAGAAATTATTGTCTGCAGTAATCAATCCTTATTCTACAGATGTGGCAGATACAGCTGCAATTCCTTTAATATGACAAAGAAGCCATAGGCTGTCAGCCTGATGGACACACCCTTTGGGGGCCATCTTCTCCCAGCTCACCTGTAACAGCATCGTCCAGCAAAGCCTGAGACACACTCACCCCTGCCAGTCCAGACTTGCATCCAAGCGCTACAAATGTGTATGCTGTTTGAGTTCGCAGGTGATGCGAGGATTAACAAGTGCAGCACTCAAGAGAAAAATCTACTCTGACATTGCTCTGAGTGAGAGAGGCAGCAAGCTCCTCCCACAGGCCTACCCACACACAACTCACACACATACACACACACAACCTGTCCCTAAAACAAAAACACAGAAACCTGCACCACACACACTTAACACTGGAAGAGAGCAAGAAAGAAGCACACATGCTGTCGCCACCATTACCCACACCACCACTGCAGCTATTAATTAGAGTTGACAGGCCAACTCAAAACCCAGACTTACCAAAATGACAGTTCCAGATCAATCTCAAACCATCAAGTGTTGTTCAACAAGTGCAGTACGCAAATGCTCTTTCTGACTCACAGCAACATTAGCTAACTCATGCTGATCAGCGATCATGTTCATTATTCACTACTGAAAATGGCAAATTGTACAATACAATAGAATACATGCTTAAATGAATAGTTAGACAAAAAAAATTATACTTAGACAATTTCCTGATGAGTACAAATTCATCAGCCAAGATATGTTTGGTGGTTTCTGACACTGTATGTCACAGGATTGATTAAAACAAACAAACTTGGACAATATTCAAGATAGCTACAAATACTGTTTTAAGCAATGCAATGTACTTTTCTCCATGTTTTTAAGTAATCATGTCGGAACTCAAATAAGCGAGTCATAAATACAAATTACTTTTACAAGTTGTGATTCCACCAGTTAGTACATTCTCTGATAATGTGAACAAAGCAAACCAAGTTGCCATCCCAGTAGATATAGACCTAAATTCTGGTCATTTGTTAAATTTACCAGTTGTCATCTGAATGCAAAAAAGCATGATGTGACTATTTCAGTTTATAACTTAATGAGTTCAAAAGAACACACTATAAAAACTCAGGACTTCGCCTAAGATTACTACTTCTGTTTACAGCTTTGTCAGTGCTCCTTTTTTGCAGTGATCATGGAAATTTACAAGTTTACATGTTCTTCAAAACTATCAAACTCATTATACAACATCTTACCCATCCACAGTCCTGTCAGAATCCATAATCAGCTAGATTTTGTCTGAGAAACAACCTCCAATTATTCATTTTATGTATCTGTGGGAATGTCTCAAGACAATATAGCATGCATGACCATCTTCTAGCTAAAAGGTGCTTTTGCCATTTTGTCAATGTTGGTGCTTTCAAATACAACAGAGCAGTGGTCAGGGTGCTGGGATGAAAAGAACCTGCGTATGTCAACTCCAGATCATCAGGGAGCTTTAAACACACCTCAGAAGAGACCTCAGTGATGCCGAAGGGTCTGAGGCTACGATGGAGTGTGTTGATGTTGAGTGAGCGGATCACTTCCTCTGAAGACACAGGCTCAGACACTCCCATTCTGTCTGACGAAACATACAACTCAATGCCATTCTTCTGCTCCTGGGTATTGTAAAAAGAAAGGAAGAAACATTGCTAATACTAAAATGGCTGTATAATGGAAAACTTAATTTGACACTGTTAAAACAAACTAATTACTCCCTGTCTACACTATCCATATATGGAAACTAAGCAGCCAAAAATGCCTGTTTTGAATAAAACATTTTTTGGTTATGTTATGAGAACCAACACATTTACATGTACCTGCCTATTTGGCTGTTTAATGCTATCTTTTCACAAAAAAGTTATGAGGAGTTTCAGGAATATTTTTTAAATGAGGCACCATTCATTATAGCAAATCAGAACAATGCTCATATATGTAATGGACAGCCTGTTTAATGCTAAGTGCTAAAGAGAAGTTAGAAATACATTACATTACATTACATAACATGCACTTGGCAGACACTTTTATCCAAAGCATACAATACAAGGAAACACTCAAATTTCAGGACAGTAGGAGAACCAGAAGAGAGTTCTAAGTGCTAAAATCTGTATGTAGGGAGTAGTACAAGAAAAAACATAGTGCAACAGGAGAGGAGATGCTCTCTGAACTGATGAGTCTATAGGAGGTTTTTGAAGCTGGAGAGGGACTCTGCTGCTCCGGTCAGCTTTGGCGGCTCATTCCACCAGGGGGGAACCACAAAAGAGAAGATACTGGACTGGGTTTGCCTTGTATGTAGGATGGCAGAGCCAGACAGTGTGGAATGAACAAGTAAGAATGTACCCCTGAATGATAGGATCATGCAGTCTAGAAGACCCATTACGAGGGCACTGCGGTAATTGAGGCGAGAGATAACCATGGCTTGTACCAGGAGCTGGGTGGCATACTGAGACCGAGAGACAGATGCGATGTGGTCAGAGAAGGATAGTTGCTCATCGATCATGACACCCAGGTTTCTCATTACCTTGGACGGGGTGAGGAGTGAAGAGGCTATTTTTATATTGATATTGTGATGGATACAAGGTTTGGCTGGGATAACCAGAAGTTCTGTCTTGGCAAGGTTGATCTGTAATTAAAAATATTTTAGGACTGTTTTAGTACAGAAAATGTAATATGACTTAATGTCAGGGAAAAACAAAGTACATGAAAAATGTACCTACAGCCCAAACTGTTGATAGTCGTTTGGTCAATACTATGACCACTCCCCTGCTCCAAAAAAAAAAAAGAAACAGAAAAAACTGAGACTGTTGTTTCAAAATACATTTGTAGGATCCAAAATCCTTGGGACCTCAGGATCAAACAAAGACCCTTCTCTCTTCACCCCAGGAAGAGGGGTGATCTGCCAAATTTCACGGTCTCTTCATGAGATAAACCCTGTGATAACCCTCAAGGCATAATAAAAATCAGATAGCACAGCTATTCAGACTGACCTCAGCCTGAACTCCTCAGAACACCCCCTCTGAATTCCTCAGCAGAGACCCTTGGAAAAGTGTATTCCTGTTTGTGTTTAAAATACTCATATCCTAAGTATTAAAGGTATTTAGTAAATAATGCTCTTATTGTGTAATCCCAAAGTTAATTTTTTTTTATTTATCCATTAATTTCTCTTAACAGAATTCTTGTATGCAAAATATGTGAAAATCCGAATCTGTGGAACTCTCGGAAAGAAGATACTGGTGTTTGGTCTCGTTTTGATCAGAAACTAAAACTAACAATGTTTGTAACAGCCATTTCACTTAAACACAAGTACTTAGTAGGATAAAAGCGTAAAATGTTGTCTTCTCTGCCCATGCCTGACAAGAGTCATAAATCACTGCCTGTGAAGCCGGCCGCTTGGTCCCAGGGATAAGGGAAGACAAAAGGATTCTTTGATTCCAAACTAGAACTTAAGGTTTAGAAGCCTTGGTGAAGTCAGAATGGGTTTTGATGACTCACAAATCAACACAGTCCTGATGTTCATTCATTTGAAAGTATTTCGGAATAATTGTGGTAAAATTAGACCTGTATCTGTAAATTAAGCCATAGCTTGATTACGCTGTAGGGTATGTTGTCATGTTTGATCTCGTTATAAAGCTCTGTTCATCCTGACAACGGAACTGCAGGTTTTAATATACAATTGTGGACTGTACAAAAGTTATGGAAATTTAATCCTGCCAACAATGAACTCCATACTTGGAGGGGAGGTCATAAAACCTCCTCCTTTCCTTTCTGCACGCCAAGAGGGCTCGTTGCTGATTGGCCAGCTGTGAGAAGGTGGGGGCTAAAGTGTCGCCCTCTCTGGCTACTTAAACTGAGACTTTTAAAAGGAAAATTGCTGAGCTTCGGGTCCGGAACGAACTTGCCACTCTGTTCCAACACCGCTTCCAAATTCAACAGCTGACATTCCGCTCCACCACTGCTGAAAACTCAGAGACCAACGGCCGACTCTCCGCGCCATCCACCAGAAGGCATCTCGGTGAGCTACCAGGCTCACCACCGTCGAGTCTACCAGCTCCACGGCTGAAACTCTGCCACGTCCCGTTGAGACTTTGACTTCTTCCTGAACCAGCGAGCACGTCACATTTCCCTGTTATTTGATAATTTGGTGCAAGAGTGATCATATGCTGGTTAACGTAATTCCTTCTTTGAACTGGGTTGTGTTTCTTGTTTCATCACGCTCGCTGCTCAGGGACAATTGAAGTACCTCAGTTAATCCTCCTTTTCACCCCATAATACCATATCAGTCGTTATTTCTTTTCATCATTTCTCAGGTTTACTTTGTGTGTGTTTTAGTGTTCGTAGTATGTAGTCATAAATGTTTATTGTGATCCGTGACCTCTTTCTTGTTTGAATCTGGTGAAATCACTGCTCAGCCGATATGCACCTATGCTCGTAAGGTAATTAAAATTGACCAAACTAATTCCCCTATCTAAAGCAAAGTTCTTGATAACTGTGCAATTAAGAAGAGCATATAAAGTTAATTAATGTATTCCTGTTGAATTACTTCGCTGGACGAGTAATTCAGGGAATTACTTAAATAACCCTGCTTTGAAGTCCCTTAACTAATTAATTGATAAATATAGTGGCAAATCAGCCCTAAGCTATTTCCTACATATTTATCTGGTGGAGAATCAATTATAAGCTTAATTTCCTACACATTTAAGATCTTTTTTAAGATGTATATTGTTGGGAGTGGGCTTTACGCATAAAATAAATCTTAATGATATGATTAATTCCATCTTGTAATAAAAATGTGCTTCAGCGGTTATACTTTTCATAATTTTCTTAATATCCAAATGTGGTTTTTTTTCACACTTATTCTAACAACAAATAGTGTTTCTACAGGCATAAACATACAAAATTTCCTAGCTGCCTGAGACTACACAGTACTGTGTCCCTAAACTCACTCAATTAACTGCTCAAACGTATGATTGTTATTGATTTCTGAATAAAATAAGTAAGAATTAAAAAAGCAAATAGTTGCTGTCCAAAGAAAACCATGTAGGTCCATTTTTTTTTCCATTTTCACCACTTGAACACAGCACCATTTGAATGAACCATTTGAAATGCTTCAAAATAGCTTGAAATCAAAACTATTTAAATTAACTTGTTGTGGATTACGTTTTCCTATGAAGTCACAAATCTGAACACTTTTCAATTATTATTATTTTGGACAGCAACGCTGTTCAAAAACACAGTATAAGAAAAACATCAATTATTGAGTATACAGAAGCATACTTCTGCTTCACAGATAAAGTGTGAAACAAAAGCAAGAGTGCCCAAACTGAACAGCCAAAAATGAAACATTTCTAAAGAGGTGTGTGTGTGTGGGGGGGGGGGGGGGGGGGGGGGGGACCC
>JBBPCZ010000136.1:30909475-30920283 GCA_037974445.1 Brycinus macrolepidotus | reverse complement strand
ACTTGAGTACATATTTTGCAGGATACTTGTACTTTTACTTAAGTACTAAGCTTCAGTACTTCCTCCACCACTGTTAATAGATAAGGGACATGTATTTGCTCATTCTTTCTTGCTAAAAAACTAAAATGCAGCTACCATGTGCAATATTAGCATGAATGAGCACTTTCATGTCAGGTTTGAATTCAAATCTAAATCTGTGTTAAATAGCAAAACGTTTATTTCTCTTAGATAGAAACATTTTGAAAGACCAATGGTACAGAATTCCCAGAAATGTTGTGAACTGGAAGTTGGATGCATAGAGGAGATGAAAATGTACCTGTCGAGTTTGAGGTAAGCCATGGCTCTGTTAGCAGCAAGCAGAGCGTTTGTGGTGTCCACCTCCAGTCCTTTAGTGTAGCACTCCACAGCTGCCTCATACTTTCCCTCTTTGAAGTAAGCGTTACCCTACAAGAACAACATATAAAAACAAAATCCATTTCTGTCCAGCACTAGCACTTAGACAATGGAATGTTTCATATGCTATATTTTTGCAAATGCAGTCTATTGTTACATTAGCAGAATCAGTAACTGAAGCATTCTGGATAAGAATGGAAATCCGGCGAGGCACTCACCCTGTCTTTCTGCAGCACTGCCTCCTGCCTTCTCTGCTGTTCCTCATCTATTTGCTTCAGTTTTGCTTCCTCGGCAGATGGTGCTTCTGACAGAGTTTTCTCCAGCTTATCTTCTGTCTTTTGGGATGCTAAAATCTGGGAGGAGGAACACAGAACAGGGTAACAGCTTTACCTTTGGTCCCACAAACACTAGAAGCAGTAGAGAGTTTTACCAACCTGGTTCAGCTTCTTTATCTCATTCTGAGCATCTAGGTTTTCAGGGTCCAACTTCTGAACCATTTCGTAATCTTGAAGAGTCCAAAATGGAAAATATAAGTGAAACATGGGAAAACGTAAACTTCCATCTACAGTTTAATGCAACACAAAAAGCCCCATAAATTTAAAGCAACATATGCTTCACCGATCACCAGAAAACAACATTGATGGTTTTAGTTAAAAATCCTTACCTTCTAAAGCACTGTGATGGTTTTTAAGAGCAAAACGAGCAGCCCCTCTACGGGCATAGGCTTTGACATATTTGTTGTCCAGTGCTATAGCCAGGTTACAGTCAGACTCTGCAACAGCATACCTACAACATACACACCACTGTGGCTTACTGACAGAAATACATGTAAGAAACATCAACCAGCAAAACAAGACTAATCAAGCAGTATTACCTTATAGAAAGTGAATAGGTTAAGCAGTTCTTACTTCTTAAGTCTGAAGAAACAGGTTGCTCGGTTTGTGGGCAGAATGGGGTTATATGGGTCAGCACTCATTCCCCTGGTATAGCAGTCAATGGCTTCATCATACTTTCCATCTTTGAAGAACTGGTTACCCTGAAATATCAGTACAAATATATATATATGAATTAAACAAGTTAAACAAATTGTGGTTTACTTGTTATGTAATCAAATGTACATAAACATGGCCATACATTAGGGATGCAGAGGTACAATATTTGGGCACAAATAGAGTGGGGGGGGTGTGTGACATATGATCAGAACTGCATTGTGTCCTAATACTGTTGTGTGGCAGTAATACTGTAATTGTTGCAGGCATATACCTCACATTTATGGTTTAATACACAACCACCTTAATGCTGTAAAAAGGGCATTGAAAATTGGTCTTGGTTTTAACATCAAAAAATGATTTTGTGATCCCAGGTTACAAGCATAAACTTGACTTCTTAGGAGTAAATGTTTGAGTCTGTAAGATACGAAAGAAGACTGCCTCTAGCAAGAGCTTTGTATGAATGTTATGACACATGTTTCTTTAATACTTAAGAAAATGTAGTGCTGGTACTAAGCCAAAAGTTTTTGATTATGGTATTGAAAATATGTAACAATTAGTCATTCAATTAGTCACACAAAGTACTTACTTTCTCTTTCTCTCTCATGGCTTGGTCTCTGTCCACTTGTACCTCCTCTGAGTCTGACTCAGATTCTGGACTGTCCTCTTTGTCCAGTGACTCTAGGGCTTTCTCCTGTATGGTAATAATGGTAACAGTCATCAAATCAACAGCAAGACTATCGGTCAAATTCCATGTTCTTAGAGAGTTTGCAAGTGAGCAGGAAAGAACAAAATGCATTACCACATCAAATTTGTCCCAGGACTGATAATCATAAGACGTTATTCTTTGTGCTGGCTTCTGCTCCTCTTGGCCATTTTTGTCAGTCATCTTGCCTTTGACCCTTCGTTTCTTCTTGTAATCCTTGTTTCTCACAGGTGGGATAGTTTTCTATGGAAAGAGAGAAGAGCATTCAAAAAAAGCCGCCAGTCACTTTCCTGCTACACAGTGAACAGAAGTAGCTAGTGAACATTGGATCAACAGATCAATAACACACCTGAGGTTCTGTTAGATTTCCTGCTCGAAGCTGTTCGTCTTTCTGTTTAATGTCTGCCTCCCAGCTATCAAGCTCTTTCATGAAGTTATGGAGGTCCTCAGCATTCTGACGCATTTGCATTTGCAGTTCAATGGCTTTATTGCCCCCAGACATGCTCCCTTGTTTCTCCCAATCTAAAATAATACAATTCAGAGGGAACAAATGACACAAAAAGCTTTGGAAGCAAAACATCTGTTTAAACAAACCAAACAAACCAAATAACATGTGGGTGTGTACATACTGATGGGTGAAAAATTAAAGAAAAAATAGCGTCTTAACGAGGTGTTGGGCTCTGCAAATGTATGGTACTACACTGGAACACAAGTCCTCCAGAAGTTTTTCCCTTAGTTGTAGTTCTGATGATGGTGTAGTTTTGATGATGGTGAACTCTCAAATGTACATTTGTCTTTATAATGAGTGTATAGTCTCCCTCTCTATGTAACTGGATGGATCTTCTGCTGATAAAGTCTGATCACATTTTGTGTTGAAATTCTGTCTCAGCTGCTCTTCTATTTTTCCTTATAAATCACACAAATACACAAGCATCACACTCACGAATACACAATTTCCAACCCTGTTTACTAAGATCTTTGCCACAGATCTAAACACAGAGGCCACTTTGTTCACTATTCCTATTAAAACATTGGGCAGCTGAGCAATCTTCAGTTGTGACTGTAGCTTCTACCAACCATTTCCCAGAGTAATGAACTGCTAATGTGTATTAAAATAGACCTGTCCGGAAGCATCTGCACTTGCTGTGTTTCTCCCCTCGCTTATTGTTTTTTTTTTGTTTTGTTTTGTTTAATTACATTTGTATATAAGGATCTTTACTTGTGAATAGTCAGAGCAATACAGTATCTCTCCCACTGAAACAGTGGTGAAAATCCTGCTCTATTATTATTATTAATTTTATTTAAAAGTACTCAAGGACACCATAAAGACAAGTAAACCAGATCATAAAATTAAAAATGCAAAAGAAGACAAATAAAATAGGTAAAAAATAAACATAATAAATAAAAGAACATGACATATAAAATCACAAGAGTGTAAGACTAAAAATGAGTGCAGTCTAGGGACAAGATCCAAGAGAGTAAGCGAGTTTGAAGAGGTGTGTTTTCAGACAGGATTTGAACGTCAGAAGAGAGTCAATGGCTGCGGATTTCTTGAGAAAGGAAGTTCCAGAGACTGGGGGGGGGGGCAATATAGCTAAACGATCTAGATCCCATGGTGGACAAACAAGAAGGCGTAGCGAGTACATCTGAGGGTACAGGAGAGTGTCTAGATGTGTAAGAGGGCAGAAACATATGGTGGTGCAAAATTATGAAGAGGTTTGAAAGTTACAAGCAAAATCTTAAAATCAACTCGACATTTAACTGGAAGCCAGTGAAGGTTGAAAAGGACCAGAGTAATGTGTTCAGTGGAGGAGCTTCTGGTAATAACACGGGCAGCAGAATTCTGAACCAGCTGAAGCTTATGCAGGAGCTTGTGAGAGAGACTGGCTATAGAATTACAGTAATCGATTAATGATGTTACTAAGGCATGTACAAGGATAGCGGTACTATTGGGTGTGAGGAAAGGACAAAGATGATATATATGGCGAAGGCTGAAATATGCAGACTGGGTAATGTTCATTAATGTGTGCTTCGAAGGATGACACCCTAGCTCCTAACCTGAGGAGAAGGAGAAACTATGGAACTATCAGTTGTCAAAGAAAAACTGTCAATTTTGGAAAGAATATATTTTGTACCTACTAGGAGGACCTCTGTTTTATCACTATTAAGTTTGAGAAAATTAGATGAAAACCAAGCTTTAATTTCAAGAGGGCAATCGGAAATTATCAACATAGCAGTAAACTGAATACCACAGTTTCTGAAGATATTGCCAAGGGGTAGAAGATAGACAATAAATAGAAGAGGGGCCAAAACAGAACCCTAAGGAACACCACTAGTGACGGGGGAGGACTGTGATCTAAAAGTTGAACAAACTGAGTACGACCCGAGACGATGGAAGTGAAGCGCTTTAACAGGATACTATGAGAGACTGTATCAAAGGCTGCAGTCGGATCAACCAACACTAGTACTGTTAATAATCCAGAGTCAACAGCCATGAACAACTCATTGGTTAATTTGATCAAGGCTATCTTTGTACTATGGAAGGGACGAAAAACAGACTGATTATCAGTAACATAAAAATTGTAAATACGAAATTGGTCAAAATTATTGAGGTTATTAGGGTCAGTACCAGGTTTCTTTAAAACTGGGGTTATAGCAGCTTTTTTTTGAGAGATGAGAGAACATGACCACATGTAAGACATGAACGTATAATATTAGTTATTAAGGAAGAAAGACAAGGTAGACAGGCTTCAAACAGATGTGTATGAAGTGGATCTAGCCGGCAGGTAGAAGATTTGGCTTTTTGAATAAGATCAGTGACTTCAGAGACACCTGGAAGTTTAAATAGAGACAAGGAATTCAAGCAGGACTTAGAAGAAGCTGTAGAGTAAAGTAGAGTAAAACTGGGGTGGAAAGGCTTCAGTTCAGATAACATCATTACCAGTGGATCACATCATTACCGGTAGATAACATCATTACCAGCGGATATAACATCATTACTAGGGGAGAACATTATTACCGGTGAATAACATCATTACCAGCGGATATAACATCATTACCGGTGGATCACATCATTACCGTTGGATCAAATGTTTCTGATCTGGAAGCATCTACGGGCGACGAATATGAGACTAACATCAGAACCGACCCTAAAACCGAGCCAGTAACTCGTAATAATGACGGTACCTAACATCATAATCTCGGACCAGTGAAGAAGAGGATGAACCCCGCAGGGACCGGGGGTCTTCTGGGGTCTATCCCTCGGGGGATAACCAGCTCTTTATTAAATGTGTGCTCTCAGACTGTGAAACAGGGTAACGGTCATCACAAATTAAACGAGATAAGACGTTATTAACATACCTGTGATCCACAAAGCTCAGCTCCGGCTCATGAACCCAGAAGTGTAACTTTCACGCTCAGAAACAGAACTCACGCTGAGAACCACTGTTTGCGTTCGGCGCCATGACACCCAACGACCAGCAGCCTTTGCGCTTGCATCAAGGTTACGTCCCAATCCGCACCCTCCCACACTAAGAGAAAACCTCCTACACTAAGAGAAATGAGACACGCCGCGGCTCGGTCTGTACAGAGGGCAGCGGGAGTACCGGGGCAACACTAAAGATACTCGTGAAAAGAACCGCGATAGAAAACTGAGAACGCTGTGAGGTCGAGGGAACCTTGATATCCGTGTCTTGCTGGACGAAGATCATTTCATATTTTATTTGTCCGCTGAAGATGTAACTTTCTCATAAAAATCTCCACAATCCGTGTTTACAAAGAGAAGATACATGTTTATCGCAGTGATCTCAATACCAGGGCCAGCTGTAACACTCTTCTGGTTTTACTGTAAAATGACCAGAAGTTAAATCTATATATGAAAGTTTGTGATCCGTTGGGGATTTCCATATTTATCATGCAACGCTAATGCACCTGCATATAGAAAGATAAAGAGCTGGTTTCTTTAGTTTCTGTTTTATTTATTATATTCATAATACAATATTAAATACAATATATACAATTAACACAACACTGGATCAAAGAATAAACAATGAATAAGCAACTTGAATACAATTAATTTGAAGTATAGGTTAACTAGTATCAGGGACGTTTACTTGTGGACAGTGCAATACCATACAGTACACTACAGTACAGCACAGTACACTACAACACACTACAGTACAGTACTATACAGTACAGTACAGATTTACTGTGTTCCAGCATTCCAAAGTCTGGTTCAGTTTGTTGAATTAATGTTTTGGAGTACACTAGCAATGGCGGCTAGCACTCTGTGCACTAGTGGAGGAGTCCAGTTAGAATTGGAGTGCGCCCCTCTGCGTTCTCTAAAACGGAGACCGCTTGATCTTCTCGTTTGAAGGCTCTGTGGCTTCCTTCCCCACGTGGACCACCTTTCACCTTTAGCTTCTTGTCAAGCACGTGACCAGCAGGACCGAAAGTGACCTCTCTCTCTGTGTCCAAGCTCGAAGCCGAAAGCTGGATCTTTGATGTGTGCACGCGAACATCTCCGATGGATCAATGGATCAGACTAAAGAACAAGACGAGGACTATGGCTACAACCTATTCCCAGAGAGAAAGAAAAGCAAATACAAGAAAGGGTCCATCGGAGAAAGTCTGTTCACTTTCAACCACAAGTGTCAGGTCATGCTGCAGTTCGCTCTCGAGACCAGTGAGTCCACTCTCCTGTCCTGTCCTGTAGTGTACTGCACTGTGGTGTACTGTACTGTACTGTCCTGTCCTGTCCTGTACTGTGGTGTAGTGTACTGTACTGTACTGTCCTGTAGTGTGGTGTACTGTACTGTCCTGTCCTGGGGACGTTTCTGATCATTAGCACTGATCTGATCCTGCTGGTAACACCAACGCAGTGTTGTCTGGCAGAGCTGGGCAATGCGATTAAATTTATTGTCATCACAATAAAATGTCTTAATATTCTTCTTTGAACATATTATGGACACCATCACTTCATAAGGACTGTGTATTTCGTTTTTAACAGAAAGAAAAATGAAGAAAAATCACTGTCCTCATAGTTTTTAGTGTGGCCTGACTGGTTATCATATGTCAGAAAAAATAAATACCTGGACATATTATTTATTGTGAAAATTGCTTGATGTATCATGATATTTTTGTCATCTCTGTTGTCTTGTAGAACCTGCTGTAATCTTTTATTATATGCTTTCTTTGAATTTTGAATAACGAAGTACACTTTTCCTATCACCAGTGGGTTTGACAACCCTTCTTGGCCCGGGCACCCAAAGCATTTTTCATTCTCTACTTTTCATTTAGATAGAACTTAAGAATATCTGTTCAAAAGTATGACTGCTCATTTTAAATCTTGTCTTGGGATAGAGAAACGTTGGTTGAATATCAGGCCCCATGCGGCATCATGATACTTTATCTATTCCTCTTTAGTTGCTCACTACAGATAGTCGTACGCACGTAAAAGATTTTAAAGAAATACGAAAACAGATTTGAATGTGTTTTTGGGCCTGTATCCATACTGAATGGTGTTTTTAGGGCTGTTTCATACATGGGGGCCCAAAGCAGTTTTGAATGCAACAATAAAAAGGAACAATTACATCTATGGTAACCTATTCACATCTCACTTTGGACACAGCATTAGATAGCGGGTTCTTAGGAGCAGACTCTGGTACTTGCCTTCTTCCTTACAATGTGGCTTATGATAGGTTAAGAAACAAGTAACAGATGTTACATATGAGCTGTGTGGGCCATGGCAGTGGTTTTTAACCTTAGACCTGGAGTATCCGTCCTCCACACTAAATGTTTTCCCTGCTCCAACACACCTGATTCAACCGTTGAGCTAACAAACAAGACTTTTCTAAGTTAAAAGTGTGTGTATTAGAAACACTAAACTGCAGAACAGATCCAAAACTTAGACCTAATTTCATCCAGGTCATTCTGCTTCTTTTTCCTTCAGGTCCATACGCAAAGCTTCTCCTTGGAGCCATGAAGAGTTCTGGCTGGTACATACAGTTATTCTAGTCTTTTCCTGCTTCACTGCTCAGCTTTATTACCACTGAAATTAACCACTAACACTACTAATATTTGAATTTTTGTCTCCGTAGTACAGTCTACAAAGATAGACATTTCTCCTGTGAAGACTGTGATGGAACTGTCAGTGGTGGCTTTGATGCAACAACGTCTCAGGTAAGAGGAAAACTGACAAATTAGTCCAGAGGAAGTGAGTGGAGAAACATACCAAGTGTAGACAGGTGTAATGCATGAACGCATGCTCTGGGAGGCATTTTCCTAACATAGTTTTGGGTCTGCTTGTCCCCTTAAAGCAATGGCCCCCAAACCTGGAAATTTACTTTCCTGAGAAATCCAGTTTCAGCCAAAATCTGCAACATCTTCTCTAGCTAATGAATTTCTTCAGACATCCCGACTGGCTTGAACATTAAGTAAGCCGGAGGGGCAAGTCAAGTCCAGACAGCTAGGTGTTTATTGTGACATACTGTATTCTAGCAGTGGAGTAATTGTGCAAAAATAGAAAATAGCAGCAACAGTATGTTTAAATACAGGGTATTTACAGTGGCAGTTGGGGAGTAAGTTTTGTTTGTTAATGCAGAGTTTAGTGTGTGTATGCTGCGTAATTGGAAGAAACAAAGTTGTTTAGCTCAGAGCGTGAGTGTGTGTGTAACGTACAGTCCTGATTGAGGAGTTTGATGGCCAGGGGGAAGAAACTGTTCACCATCCTGGCATTGAAGGCCTGGTTGGTGTGAAACAATCTGTCAGATGGAAGGAGGGAGAAGAAGGTGTGAGAGGGGTGTGTGGGGTCATCCACAATGCTGGTGGTGTAAATGTCTGCAACAGAGTCCTAACTGTCCTCTGCAGGGTCTTGCGATCTGATGTGGCACAGTTTCCCTACCCCACCAGGATGCAGCTACAGAGAGTGCTCTATAGTCACTCTGTAGAATGTAGTGAGAATTGGAGGTGGGAGTGCTGGGAGTGGGAGTGGGAGTGGGAGTGGGGTGGGGGCGTGTGCTCTCCTCAGTCCCTGCAGGAAGTAGAGACACTGCTGGCCCCTCTTGGTGATGGAGCTGGTGTTGAGGGTCCACGTGAGGTTCTCTGCGACGTGAACACCAAGGTTTCAGCTTTCCTATCAGATGCTGAGGAATGATGTTGTTGAATGCTGAACTGAAGTCTATGAACAGCATTCTCAAATAAGTGTCCTTTTTGTCCAGATTGGTGAGTACCAGTTGAAACGTTGAAGGGTTGGTACGATAGGCACACTATAAGGTCCAGTGTAGGGAAGAGCCTCTCGAAGCACTTCATGTTGATTAGTGCACAACGGAACGGTAGTCATTGAGGCACAGATGGTCTTCCTTGCTGCCATGTCATTCTATGCCTTAAACCATGCGTAAAAGTAACTCACAGCATCTGGAAGGGAGGCCTCACCAACACAGGCAGGTGGAGATGTCCTGTAGTTGATGATGGCCCAGATGCCCTGCCACATGCGCTGGGTGTCACCAGTGTCCTGGAAGTGGCCGTGGATTTCCTGGACATGAGTGCGCTTACCTTTTTTGATGACCCAGGAGAGGTTGTCCTTTGCTGTTCTCAGGGCAGCTTTATCACCTGACCTGAAAGCAGTGTCACAGGTTCTCAGCAGCCCATCCTCAGCAGTCATTTACAGCTTCTGTTTGGGTCGTGTGGTGATGGTCTTGGAGGCAGTAACGTCACTGATTTACTTGCTGATGTAGCCAGTCAACAACGCAATGGACTCCTCCAGTTGGTTAGAGCTGTACTGGCAGCATGTTAGATGAAGGTTGGAGCAAAATGTGAAAGGAAAGTAGATCTTCAGGAGGAGGGTTGGTGACCACTGGGATTAATGGTCTTCATCGCTATGATGGATTTCTGTCAGTTGAATTCCAGAGAGGCCATGTATTAGATCAGTGTAAATGCAAAGGGGGAAAAAAGTGATGGAAGGAGGGTGTTTAGAATCAAAATACTATAGGTGATGGATACCTGGTGTTATATGCTCTCATGACATAATATTCTTTTAATTTTATGTTATTTGACTTACATTATCATACTTATAAATTTTGTCACATGATTGACTTGCCTGAAAAAAAATCCACCAGAACATTTGCTTTGTTCCCGGTGGTCTCTGCAGACCTTTACAAAGTTATGACAGTGCTTTCATCCATAGGGCATAAAGGCTCGCTGAATGTTTTGCAAATTATTTGCTAAGGCCTAGAGGGCAGGCAGCCATCAACAATAAATAAAGACCTCTAAATATGTTTAAGCCTTTCTCCCAGAAATATTGTATAATTTTATTATATAATGTCTTCATTTTAGGAGTGGGAATTTAATGCGTTAATTGCGATTAATTAATTTGGAAAAAAAATAACGCGTTAAAAAAAATAACGCATTTAATCACACTTTGCATTCCAAGCGAAGCGGAACTTTTGTCAATGCACGATTTCCTGGTACACCGATTACATTGATGCAGACGTCAGAGCTACAAAAATGGAAGAATCGGAAGAAAGCGCGTTGCAGAGATATTACAGTGGTACCCCGCATGACGCAATCCGTTCCAGCGGCGCGTTTGTTATGCGGGGAGTTCTTTGTGTGAAACACAATTTCCCGTAGACTTCTACGGGAAATCACGTAATCCGTTCCAGGTCCCCGCAAAAAATCGAGAAAATTACTAAAAAATGAAGACACAGCACTGTTAATGGGGGGAA
>JBBPCZ010000136.1:30893911-30909375 GCA_037974445.1 Brycinus macrolepidotus | reverse complement strand
TCTTGTGCGATTAAATGCGATTAATCAAGATTAATTAATTACAAAGCCTCTAATTAATTAGATTAATTTTTTTAATCTAGTCCCACCCCTACTTCATTTATATAATTTATGTAATTTCTTAAGGACCTGTGCATGTCTTTTTGCAGATTGTGTTGTGTCAAAACAATATTCACCAGCAGGCTCATATGAACAGAGTGGTCACGCATGAGCTTGTTCATGCCTTTGACCACTGCCGGGCCCACGTCGACTGGTTCAACAACTTCAAGCACTTGGCCTGTTCAGAGGTGAGAAGCGTGGTCGTGTTTTGACTGCCTCTTGTTTAGGACACTCTGGTTTTCTTTAAGGAAGGAACTCCAGTTGCAGTGGCACTGTCCTAATGCTGGTCGTGTTTTTTTTTTTTTCCAGATTCGAGCAGCTAACCTGAGTGGAGACTGCTCCTTCACCAATGAGATTTCCAGGTTTCATTTTGGCCTCAAGCAGCACCATCAGGTAAAGTATCTATATTATAAACAACTTAAATATTTTAGTTATTAGCACTTTTGTATAATAAACATAGCAAATGCAATAGGTCCCATGATCATGAATAAAGACATGAGACTTTCCATCTGAAAAGACTGCATTGGTGAGCTCTGAACAATAAATACCCAACATAAATTGTGAAGCATAAATACTGGCACCTTTTACACTATTACAACTATTACTACTTGTAAATTCAGAAAAAAACAGTATAATAAGCAAGAACTACCACAGACCTATGTTATCTGCTGGGTATGTTCATAACATTTTGAATTGCCATTAATTTCGACATAGGGAAAGCAGCCTGAAATCAAAATGGGCCTTTTTTGCTTTTTGGTTCAAGTTCCTGGTCAATTCCTAAGCACAATTCATCACATCATTCATCACCATTTCAAAAGACAAAATTCTTGTTTGATCAAAGTGTAATGACTTTGGCCTGTTTTTGATTACATTACAGTGCACCAGCGAGCAGCAGAAAATAATCTTAGCCGAAAATATGTTTCATCTCCCAGTCCCGCGTACACCTATTATTGGGTGAAACACTCAGTCAGAGATCCTCCCTGCTACTGTATTTAACTCAGAAATGTGTTACGGTACAATAGGAAAATGCGTTATGATTTCCAGTTGATTAATAATGACTTTGACGAGCAATGATAAGTAATGTGCTATGTACAAGCATATTGGCTTTGAATCCATTTAATTGTGGAATATTTGCTTGTTTGACACCTCTGTTGCCCCACTATGAAGAACAAAAAGTTTCAGTATGAATTTTCTGATTTATACATAATTTCACAATGCTGGACAGTTTTAGACATTTTTAACTGAAATACTTATAATCCATTTATATCCAGTACTTGTAATCCATTTTGGTAATTCTTGTAAAAAAAAAAAAAAAAAAAGAACACTTTTATCTTTTAATCGGAATGAATCATTTAGAACATTAACATAGTGTCGGATATAACTTAATAAAAGTTATCTTTTCAGTTTACTGTTCAGTTTACTGTTAAGCTACATTCTGAATGTGAACAACAGGGGGCTATCTGACAACTGTCCCTCTTCAGAGACATCCACCATGTGGTCCCCAGAACAAATGAGTAACAAAGTATCGCTGACTACATGTATCCCAATTCCCCCATAGGAGTGTGTGCGGGGCCGTGCTCTGCGCTCCATCCTCGCTGTGCGGAAGGTGAGCAGAGAAGAAGCTGAGAAAGTCGTGGATGAGGTGTTTGAAAGCTGCTTCAATGACCACACCCCATTTGGTCGCATCCCCCACAGCAAGAAGGACGCCAAGTTTGCCTACAAGGATTTTGAGAACAGGGATCGATACTATGCAAACCTATGAACGTGCAACCGTCCTGCGAACACATTAAAGCGCTCAGTTTGCCCTCAAGGTGCTTCTGTGTGGGGGTGGCAACTGAAACAATACAGTAAGCTCCACCACAGCACTTCCCAACTAGTGCTGGCTCAGGAGTGGTCCAGTGTGGGCGAAGAGACTAAATGTTGGTAGCACGTTATCTCAAATAGAAAACATTGAGGCAATGTTAAAAATTGTGTGTTTCCTGTGTGGTTTGTTGTTGCATTATATAGAAAAAGGAGAATTTTGTAACAATGTGTGATGGATTGTTATTCTGCAAAATTTTTATTAAGAACAATGGAAGTAGTCTAGAACGTTCAAAAGGCGGCACACAATCATTTTAACAGAATCATTCTCACATACTATTCGATATATCATTCTTCATATATGATATATATCGAATAGTATGCATATGGTATATCATATTAAGAGGCACAATCTCCCATTCTGATTCATAGATTTCTCAGTAAATTAATGTCAAGTGGTTTATTTCCTAAAGCAAGATTTCTCAGTTTAGCCAGATAGCTTAAGCCAGAGGTCAGGCTTGTTCAATAGGGAAAGTAAAGTAAAGTGGCCCCTTATAGTCACGCGTAAACAATGTGAAATTCTTTCTCTGCATTTAACCCATTCAACGAGTGGGCAGCTACCAACGCGGCGCCCAGGGAGCAGTGTGTGGGTATCTTGCTCAAGGGTATCTCAGTGGTGCCACTAGCAGTCCTGGGATTCAAACCCACAACCTTCTGATCGCAAAGGCAACTCCCTAACCACTCTCTAACCCAACAGTCCTCAGGTTAGGTCTGAAGTCATCTTGCCACCTGAGAAATCCTGCTTACAGGTAATTAAAAGTTAAGGCTTTTCTAATAGGAATGTCACTCTGCTCTTATTCTGCTTGGCTTTGGGCTTAAATTATCTGGCTAAGCTGAGCAATCTTCTTTTCTGAAATACCTCCCAGGCCTGTCATTTTTGTTTTGGCCAAGGTGACCAGCAGATCAGCTTTTTGTACTGAGGATTGAATGCTGAATTTAATGATGCCCCGATACTTTATTTGTTGTGTGGGTGATTGCTTCTTATTGGTCTAACTTATGTACAGGCAGTTCACAAGCTCAGTGATGTTCATTTAAATATTCCCGTTTAAAACATGGTGTCAAAGCAAGTGTGAGCACGCGACCAGAAGAGACTGAAAGAAAAGCTAGGGGAAGGAAAAAATTGAGGGCAATTATCAGGGATTCTGCAGCTGCTGTGGTCATTGCCATGTGGACCACAGTATTCAGTACTCTGGACTGAACTATAACTGAATGTTTCACAGTGTAATGTTCTGTCAGAATAAAAATTCATAACTGATTATTATGAGAACATATGTCTGTTCACATCACTGGCTTGTTAAGTCTTGATTAGAATGCGTTCAAGGATTGCATTACTGTGGAAAAACGCCAGGGGGCAACATTTAATCAGAATCAGTATTAGAAAATTATTCATCAGAGGAAACTGCTTTTGCCAAGACTGCACAGACACACAGAGACACAAAAACAAGAACAATATAAAATATAAATTCAAAATAAAAGTCTCCTGACAATACTCTACTAAATACCTTATGTAGAATACAAGATGATGTGGTTAGTAAGAGAGGTGAGTTTACTAGTTAACACAAATAGTGGTTTGGAGTTGTACTCGATACTGAGTCTGTTGTTGCACGTAATAGTGACATAAGTAGTGATACTGCACATGATAAACTTTTACACATATATTGCATGCAATGATGATTTAGCCCAGCATAAGATTATTGTGTGTAAATGTGACAGAGGGAGGAGTTACAGAGTCTGATGGCAGTAGGGGGGAAGGGATCTTCTGTGGCGTTCAGTGGAGCACTTTATGCTGGTGGGTCTATGGCTAAAAGTACTTGTCTGTTCGTTTTTGGAGTGGGTGTTCAACATTATCCATGAAGGACTGAAGTCCAGACAATGTTCCCCTTTCAGCCACAGTTTCCAAATTGTCTGGTTCCTTACCTACCACTGACCCAGCTTTCCTGATCAGCTTGTTGAGCCGCTTGGCGTCTGCCACTTTCATTTTGCCACCCCAGCACACCACAGTATAGAAAATGGTGCTGGCTGCCACAGACTCACAGAACATCTGTAACACAGTGTTGCAGACTCTAAAGGATCAGAGTCTTTGTAGGAAGTACAGCCAGCTTTGACCCCTATTGCATGTGGCCAGGGACAGAACTGTTCCCTAAGGAGCTCCTGTCCTACACAGCACCGTCAGACACACAGCTCTGTACCCGCACATACTATGGTATTTTAGTCAAACAGTCCATAATCCACAAGACTAGGGGAGCAAGAACTTGCACAGCAGACAGCTTACTCCCCAGCCAGGCTGGCTGGTGTTGAAGGCACTGGAGAAGTCAAAGAACATGATGCTTAGGAATCCTTCTGGCTTGTCTAGGTGGCTGTAGGCGCAGTGCAGCAGTGCAGCAGGTAAATCATAGCATCATCTACTCAGATCTCCTTTGGCAGAGGAACCAGACATGATGTTTTCCACAGCACAGGTACTTGATACTCAGCAGTACTTCACATAGCTGGGAGGTGCAGAACTGAAGCACCTGTGCCCTTATGCCATCTGGGCCTGGTACCTTGACCGGCTGGAGCCTGCGCAGTTCTCTTCTAGCTTGGTCCTCTGATGGGGATAGACGTGGGTGTCAGAGTCGTCATCGGCAGGAGAGGGGGAGGAGGCTCTAGCAGGTGAGATGGTGGGAGAAGTAGAAAGGAGGGAGTGCAGCATTCCAGCAAGGCGCTGATGGAAGAAGCCAGAGGAGCATTGGGTGCCATGAGTGTCATGCTGGAGCTGGAGAAGTCTATTGTCAAACCTGTTAAAAAACAGGTTAAACTTAATATCCCTCTCCATATCTCCATCAGTTCCCTGGCTGCTGGACTTGAAGCCTGTGGTTATCTTCATGCCTCTTCAAACATGCCCCTACCTGATGTTGTTCTGTTGCTGACAGTGGCTGGCTGACTTTTCACCAGTGGTCGGTAGGTGGACAGGAGGTGCATCAGGTTACCTAGAAAACAGACTTCAATGATGGTTTAAGTGACCTTCAATTTATGTTTTGGGGACTACTCAAAGGTTGTATTTAGTAAGAGGTAACTGTTATAACTTTAGTGCCTTCTTAGCTCCAGCTTATAAAAACAATGCTTTATTGACTTAAATGAGGTGATTGTCTTAGACAGTCAAAGATTTCTTACTTTTTGTGTGCCTGAATCTTTATTTCTAAGACAGTGGGTTATACATGGAAATGGCTATTGAAGACACACAGCAGCCTTGAGTATCTACTGATGTGTCTGGATGCACTTTGAATCAGAAATGGCTCCCGACTTCTTCTATGGTGCACTTTGTAAGTTATAAAATTCATTGTGGAATACTGCACACATGGCTGAATTGCCAATGGCTCTTTGTTACACATATTATACACTATTGGGATGCAGGAGCTTGTATTTTAATTCCTACATAGTGCCCTATGTGTCCCTTTGAGACACAGCCTTCCTGCGTATCTGTTTTACTTGTGTCTTCATCTGTGTATCTCTCTTTATGGCATTGCTCAAAGTTTAGTCAAGAATTTACATTATAGTTCATGTTTTTTTAGGGATTTTACCCTTTATTGAACAAATACCGATACTGAATTGCTGATCGGCAAACTCCTAATACATACACTGACATGGTAATGCATCTAACTAAACAAAACGTGGACCTATAAAGTATGTAGTGTACATAGAATATAGGATCATTTGACAATAGGAAAACCAGGAAACAGCTCTAATTTGAATTGTTAACTCTAAATTGGTTTATATACTAATGATCTGTTTACACTTGCAAACAACTATTTACAGCTCGGAACACACAAACAAGGTGAAGGTTAAACAGTGCCTACTATAACTAAGCTGGAGCATAACTTATTGCTGTTGCTTCCATGAATAGTAATTATGACACACTCAAACACTGTCAGCATTCACAAAACAGTAATTGATATTTGCAGACATGGTGGGAATACTCTTTCTGCTAATGATATGTGTGGTATTAATTAAACCATTAGCATAGCGAGCGCTGGACTCCTGGGGGAGAGGGGCTATCTACTCTCCCTTTGCCAACTGCCTGTTTGTTAATGAATCCCCTGTCACTGTAACCTTGACCAACTTTTCTCTCTGCTCATGTAATTGATTTGATTTGTTTTGTAATTTAATGCTCCAGTAACAGCCTGTTTTAAGATAAGGCAAAAGATTTGGGCAATTCAGGACACCCTAGCTATGTTAATATCAGCTTTTGTTTATTTATTTTCAAGATAGAAAGGATCGCCATGACACAGAAACAAGAGAAAAATCTCTTTCCCTAACATTTTCTGTACATGCTCTTTAAAACCCTATCGTAAGACTGTGTGTTCCTACCATTACTGTGTTGTATGACATGGTACTTTTATGAGAAAATAATCCCACACATTATAGCACACATTAAAGAGTTTTAACATAATCACACATTTAAGTACTTCTTCAGGTACACCTATTTTGTACCTACATTCATTTTTTTTTTTTTTTTTTTATCATCTTCCATCGTCTTCCATGTACACCAATCAGCCACAGCATTAAAATCACTGACAAGTGAAATGACACTGATTAGCTCTTTAAAATGGCACCTGTCACGGGGTGTGATATTTTAGGCAGAAAATGAACAGTCAGTTTTTAATGGCAGCAGTATTACCTAATGGCAATGCTCCCTCTCACACTGCAAACATTGTTCAGTAATGGGTTGAGGAACATGACAAAGAGTTCAAGGTGATTATTTGGCCTTCAAATTCCCTAGATCTCAATCTGATCAAACACCGAAATATGTGAATAGTCCAGGACGAATGCTGTTTGTCAAGTTGCTAGAACTGGCTCACCTAGCACCAACTATCATATCAAGTCATTTTACCCATTCCAACACTAAACACTACAGAACACTAAAAACTAAGTGATGCTAGGAATCCTGCTCTGCCTGATTAATACGGCACACCGCAGTGTGAGCTGTACTGTATATACAGTAGAGATCTACACAGGCAAGAAACTGAAGATTAACGTGGACTCATAGCCACTACTTTGAGACCTGATCCGACCAGGCCTGACCAGGTATTGCTAAATCTTAAACCTGAACAGTTCTGGGACTTGCTTGCATTAACAGAGATTAATTATCACTTTTGCTGCAGCAGACACTGAGGTAATACACTGACAGTTTTTTGTGGCTATTCTCTGTTATGGAATGGCTGCATCCATGTAAATAACCTTTCCTCAACACTTCTAAGAATCAAAATGCTCATCAAGATCATGCAGGGCATTTTTCAACCATGGACAAGAAGCCTGGAAGTGCCTTTCATAGAATGGGAATGCAGTGTGCAAGGACAAAGTACCAGTTTCTACCTTTTTCAGAACAGTAGTGCATGTTCTGAAATACAGATTCAAACCTTATATGGTAGTTTTGTGAAGCTGTTCCAGTCACCCTTTTTTCCCGACAGGGTCTTATTTGTGGAACTGCATTAAACACATTTCAAGGACAAGATTCGCTGATGGTCCTAAAGAGATGAAATGACTCACAGTGGTCCAAAGATGGCCAGAGGTACCAGAAACAAAAGGAGAATAAGGATCCCTTATGAGCCAAATTAAGCTAACCTCTGTCTCTGGTGCGGAGAGTGGCTCTCCTGCCAGCCAGATTTGTCACGCGTTGTGCCAGGGGGACACGGACCTGAACGTTTTGAACTGAGAAAATCAGCCTCTCCAACAAGGACAGCTTACAGAAAAAAATGACCAGAGGGCTTCATAACATGTCTCTTCAAAGATAACCAATAGGCGCAATCAGAGATTCCACTGCACCATGATAAGTGAAATGAAGAGATTTCTCAATTAACACACCAGTGGATGAGGAGGATGTAACGACAGCTTTGCACACCTTCACATCAACCTTGTGTGTACAGTTTAACCCAGGTTTTGATCATGCAATGGCAACAAAACATGCTATGAAGGATGCATACGCTGTTCTAAGGGAGGCCATTGACACCCCGGATCTGTGATTTGCATGTTCATTAACCTTGGTGGGTCTGAAATCCACAGGGGGTTCATTAGAGGGGATGATGTTTTTCTTTTGCCTCCCACTGTCCAGCTTTTTGACCTCCACTCACTTCCACTGCCGCAGCTCAGTCTCATTAGCCACAGAGATGCAAGCTGTGGGCAGCTACAAGTCAGCAGTGCACAGTTCTTGTTGCTCCTAATCAGCCTTTGTATGAAAGGCTTTTGTTGCCAAGGGCTTTGAGCAATTAAAAGTCACAGAGAACAAACATATAACGAGCACATACTGGGGTGAAGGGGAAAAGGACAGCTGGACTGTCCATCACGTTAGCTTTAAGTCCACAGTCTGTTATTCTTTGTGTGAAACAACTCAAACACAAAATGAAACAAAATAATTGACCAAAAGTATTTGTGTAAGGCTTGATGTTAATTATTTTTACTTTGGATATGTACTGAACCATTTACTCTAATGCAGAGCAACAGATATCAGTGTATTTGGACTCTTCGGAAGCTTGCTCTCTAATTTCATAATAATGTGCAGTCGTATGCAAACATTTGAACTTGGTCTCAGCATATAAGAATATTATCATGGAATGCTCTGAAGCATGAAGTTGGTGTGTTTTAGCAGTCACCACCACAAGGTGAACATTCCTCTGTACTGGGATGTAACATGCAGATTATGTGAAGAAATCCAGTCACATTTTTTATGCTGAGAAGAAGTTACCTGTAGCTTGTATGCAATCACAGAAGTGAATTAAATACGCAGCTCATTTCCTGTCACTAAACAGGTACACTAAACAGTTTCCTGTCACGTACAGTGACACCATCTACCCAGCTGTTCTTCTTGGTGATCTTCTCAGGTTGATGTGAAAGATTACCTCTATTGTTGAAAGGCTGTGGAATATTTACTGTGCTGTAAAGCACTCCTGTTTTCCCAATTTCTGAACTGTTTTCCCACACAGTAACCCCCCAACAATCAATAAAACATGGGTTTGAAGGAGGCATTCAGCATTCACAAATGTTAAAAAAAACAAACAGACAAGAATTTTTATTAAGATGCATTCCTGGATGACTAAAGAAACAAGGATATAATGGCCAGAAGTCAGAAAAAAAACACTGAAAAAAACTTTCCCCACTGGGGGGCACTAGAAGGGTATACATTAACAAAGTGATAATGATTGTTGTTGTTGATAATAATAATAATAATAATAATAATAATAATAATAATAATAATAACAATTACTGATGTCTTGGCCTTCGCCCGCTGATGTCTTGGTCTTTGCCTGACCCAGGATACAGCCACGGGAATATCCCCGAATTAAAACATACAAACAATAATAATAGTAATAATAATAATCATCATCATCAACGAAGTATGAAGTATGACCATTTTTGAGTAAATCTGGCCTGATTGGTATCCTCAGAAGGGGTGTCCTACAAAAGGTCTTCAAGGCTCATTTGCAATAGACACTCCAAAGCCAGTTGCTAGCTAACTAGACTGGGCACAGATTAGGACACCAGTTCCCTGGAAATCTGGAAAGATTTGAGCCTTGGAGCAACAATTTCTCCAATTTTTAGACCACTTTTTTGGAGGGAGGTAGTTTCTGGCAGTCAAATAAAGGAAGGAGTTCAACAAAGGGAAATTCCATACTGAGTGTATGATTTCCATAAAAGTCGACATTTATGCTTTCAGTCAGACAAGAATCAAGCAACGATTTCAGACATGCTTTGTGCACAGAAACCATACACAACTGAATTAACTGAAACTTCACATATATTACTATACAATCACTGCAAAAAGTCTGTTTCACTGGGTAAGGTGCATTCAAAATGAATGTTTTGTTTATATATTTCCATGCACATGTGTATGGTCAAATAAACAGACTTTTTAATTACTTTTACAGTTAGTGTGAGAAGATGAACCGAATGCAGGCCAAGTTTAATCCAGAGTAAACCCTGAGTAGCGAGTGTTTTAGGTCACACACCACTGTTCTGATTCACTGCTTATGGCAGTGGCTTGGCTTGCCTTTTTACTCTGCAGTGTTTCTGAAGTAGTTTGGTATGTCTAAATCCAGAGAAATGAGCACTTCTACAGTTCAGTGAGTTAGCTGTCTTTGCCTTGTCAAACATCCATTGAGCCACCCCCACCCCTGCTCTTTAAACTCCCAGCCTCTTCAAAAACATGCAGCGAAAACCACTTCTAATGGAAAATGCAGATGTTTGCAAGTTTGCTTCGTAAGCACATGGAATCGGTTTAGGAGGAATGTTTTAAAGACAAAAGAGGAGCAACAAAAAAGAAACAGACAGACAGACAGGCAGGAAAGCTTAGACAGCTTCAAAAATCTAAAAGTGAAGGAGAAAGAAAAAGACAGAGACAGAATCAGACAGAAAAAGGGTATTCAGTTAAGGCTTTCACTCACTTCTTTACCCACTCACTCTTTTATTCAAACACGCTGTTACTATGCTCTTACTCACTCGCACACTCACTCACTCACTTTTTTGCTCCCATTCTCACTCACTCACTAATTTCTTTATTCACTCACCTACTCACTCCTTTATTCACTCTTTCACTCCCTCCTTATATTCACTCACTTACTCCTTTTATTCACACACTCAGACGGTCTTTTACTCACACTCACTCACTCTCATTCAGTTTCTGTTGTTGTGGTTGTAAGCTCAGTCTGCGCTGGGGGCTGAGTCAGAGTGTGCGCAAAGTGAAGAAGAAGCAGACAATCTAAACCACTTACACTTGGGAATAATGTGGCACAAAGAAAATCGATTATATAATTTTTTCAACTACATGCCTTTATTATAAGATAATAAAAGATGATACGGGGAGTCTGAAAGATCTGTTTCACTAACTCCACTCCTTCCTGAAAGCTGTTTAAACATTAACCATTAGAGTACAAAAGACATCTCTCTACGCATACAAAACGTAACATATTGGAAATAAAATAAAATACAGTTATTTCTGTATGGAATATTCACCAGTCAACCTGTACATTACAGTAAAATTACTTGCCAAATATTATGTAGATTCCACTTGTGCTCCTCAAAACAGCCCTGTCCTCTGACGGTGTACTGTGGCATCTTGACATTAGCAGCAGATCATTTAAGTCTTGTAAGTTGTGAGGTGGGATCTCCATGGATCTTTCTATCATAGCCAGCATTAACGTTTTCATAAGTATGTGCTACAGTTGTCTGTTTGTTGGACAGGCTAGCCTGTGGCCCATCTATGAGCCTTGGGTACCCATGACCCTGACGCCGGTTCACCAGTCGTCCTTCCTTTAACCACTTTTGGTAGTTACTAACCACTATATACCTGGACCACCCCGCAAGACCTTCCGTTTTGGAGATGATCCAACCCATTCATTTGGTCATCACAATCTGGCTCATGTCTAAGTCACTCAAACATTTCCTGCTTCCAACACATCAGCTTCAAGGACTGACTATTCAACTTGCTGACGAATAAATCCCACCTCTTGACAGGTGCTTTTGTAATGAGATAATCAATGTTATTTTACTTCACCTGTCAAAGGTTGTAACAATCAGTGTACTCATAGTATGTAATTTACAATATGATTCATTTCATCCCCTGGAGTACTTCCAAAATTTTTATTAAATGTTTTCCCTCTTATTGATTCCAATGCGTTCCATATGAAGTATATCACAATATACCCTACACTGTTCCTGTCCTGTCAACTCTTTTTCTGTACTCTTTGTGGGTGTCAATCCAAGCATGGCAGTGTGATTTAAAATGGGTGTTTGACTGCAATGGCTGCAATATGGCGAGCATGTGTGTTCACACCCTGGTAATTACAACACTTTGAAAGCCACAGAATCCGTCCCTTTGAAGTGCGGCTGTCTGAGTCCACTTTGAAGAATCCAATGCCAAAAAGCCATCTGGGAAGAAAGAAAAAAATGGCAGGGGAGAAAGCCATAACTGACCGGCATCTCAAAAGCAAAAATGCTCAAATGTGCAACAGCTGGGACAGAAATCATCTGAAATTCATACAGAACCTTCTTTTGCCCTGCAGGGATGTGATGTGAGGGCCTGTGGTGTGGATTAGAGCTAGAGGGGCCTCTGTAGAGTTGGTGTGTAATGAAGTTTACAAGGCTTTGTGTTCATCCGGAGTTTATGGGACATGCAGGTTTAACCGGGTCACTGGGTGATGGTGGGCTCTACACGCATGCGCACACGCACACTCATACGCACACACACACACACAATAATAGTCATATAATAATAAAGTTAGCATTTCTCATTAGCACTTCCATTGTTTCCACACATATTTCACTACTAAAGATGTTTTGTCATTGTTCTGATACATTTCTCACCTGAATCTGACAACTCATCAAACAGCTTGTTCTTTTGTTCATCAGAATTACAGACCTCTCAGTCACCTTCATACTGTCCCGCACTGCATTCGTGCTTTTCAGATATGTATGATATATAAGAGCATGTGAAAGAACATGTGTTTACATTTGGAAGCAAATGTAAACACATGTTCTTTCACAGCTTTCACCCAGTGCATGGTGTTGAAGATGGAGCAGGAAGAAGGTGTCATGCAGTTACCAGACTTTGTGAGAGGACATGGTATTTCAAGGGGGAGAGGAGCACACAGAGGACAAGTTCTATTTGTCTTCTATCCCTGACTTTGGCCTGTCTTCTCCAAGAAGAACCGCTGCCTATCAGTCTTGCCTGGTCGACTACCACCGGGGTTCCTATCCTGGATTGGCCATCACTGGGGTCCCTTGCCCAAGTGTCCTGCACTTTCTTGGTTGCTTTGGAGTGCCCGCATGCTACTACCCCATCATCCACGGGCACTCAAAGCACCAGTGGAGATCATTGTTCCTGTTCCTGAAGACTTTCAAACTACTCCTCACACTGACTCCTACAAAAACTGCTTCTGCTGACTGTTCCTACTCTATTAACTATAAACTGCCAAATCTTCAGCAGTGACTAAGTCTGTACACAAACGTCTCATTGTTATCACCTTAGCTATCACCTTAGGAACATCTCAGGTCGACCAGAGGAGGATGTGTTCCATTCGCTCCTCCAGAGTTTCATCCTCCAGCTTAGGGAGTTTTTCCTTGCCTTTGGCTTGCTCACAAGGTTATGTGGTTTAATATTACAGTTTTTCTCAGGTACTTAACTACGTTCGACAAAACATTGAAGTGAGGGGCAGAGTCAAACATTTTATGGTCATATGTGGCATTGACTATTCTAACATAAAAGTGAAAAAATCGCTAGGTGCGAAAACATTCACTTGCTGTATTTGCGTACATTGGCTACAGTATATGCAGTAATCAAGATTATATTTACTAAAGTAAAACTACATATTGTCTTTTGTGTTACATACACTATATGGACAAAAGTACTATGACACCTGACCATTACACCAATAGGGACTTTAATGACATTGCATTCAAATACATAGACTTTAATATGCAGTTGGTCCCCCCTTCGCAGCTTCCACTCTTCTTGGACGGCTTTCCACAAGATTTTGGAGTTTCTGTAGGAATCTGAGCCCATTTATTCTGTAGAGCATTCATGAGGTCAGGCACTGATGTCGGACAAGAAGGCCTGGCTCAAAATCTCCGTTCCAGTTCATCCCAAAGGTGTTTAGGTCGGGGCTCTGTACGGGCCAGTCAAGTTCTTCCACTCCAAACTCATCCAACCATGTCTTTACAGAGCTTGCTTTGTGCACTGGGGTACAGTCGTGCTGGAATAGAAAAGGTTCTTCCCCAAACTGTGTCCACAAAGTTGGAAGCATGGCGTTGTCCATAACGTCTTGGTATGCTGAAGCATTAAGATTGTCCTTCACTGGAAGTAAGGGGCCTTGCCCAAACCCTGAAAAACAGGTGTGTCCCAATACTTTTGTCCATTTAGTGTATTTGACTTCATAGAACTGAAAGTAGACCTGAAGCTGGTGGACGAGGCAAGATGTTTATTGCAGAGCAAGATTGTTCAGATGGAACAATAGAGTTTGTATATGGAAAATACAGGCTGCTGTAAATGCAGACCACACAACATTCCACAACATTCAATCAGTCGGTATAGCAACTATTGATTTGGTATTCCATTCCATCACACAGCTGCTGTGAGGGATTGGTTTAGATATCATTCAGTTATGTCAGTGGAATTTCTACCTCCATATTGCCCATTCCTCAATCCTCCAGAGGATTTATTTACTAACTGGAGATGGAAAGTGTATGATCACGGTCTCTATGAGGAAAAGCCACTTTCAGATGCCATGACAGAGGCATGTAGGGCGATCACAGCATCAGACTGCCAGGGCTGGATCAGACATGCTCAGAGATTTTTCCCTTGTTGGATTGCCAGGGAAAGTATTGTTTGTGATGTTGATGAACACATGTGGCCTTATATCAGAGAGCTGAGAGATTAAAGCACATGTCATCCTTAATTTTTTTACAGTATCTTTGGTTTCTCAACATTTGTGTTTGCATTTGCACCTGTATTACAGTATTTCACTATACTGTATGAAGCCCAAAAAAATTCTGTACCAAAATTAAAGAGGTTTTCTCATTCTTCTGTCACTTTGTTGGTTACTCTGTGTGTGTAGATGATTTTACTGCGGTGAGTGTTTATCTTGAGAACTTTAACTGATTGCTTAGATGTGTTTACTGCTGAACTGATGTGTATTTCCGTTTGAGTGAGCTATACCATTTTGTAGCATATGTTTATTGTTTTGATTGACGTAGAGAGTGTTGCTGAGAAGATGGGATGTTTCGCCAAAGTATTTAGTGTTATGCAAGCTGTATAGAAAATTACTTCATTGTTTTTACCAATGTAGTTAAGCACCTGAGAAAAACTGAAAGAGGCAGGGACAGGGGTAGAGGGAGAGGCGTGAATGGATACCAGAGTGTCTCATGAAATGAGAGATCATGTTATCAACCATGGCTTAAGTTTAGCTGAAGCTGGTTGGCAGGTGCAGGTAGAGATGTTTTATCAGTTTTTCTTTTTTCATACAACCCCCCCCCCCCCCCCCCATCCCCCATCCACACTCCCAGCTACTGGAGAACCTGTGTTCTTAAAGAGTCTCGGCTCCTCCCTCTCGTCAAGGCCTTTGCACTGTATTGTACCTTAGCAATAAATCCTATACATTTACTTTGTGTCCAAATTTTTTTTACTCTACATTAGAGTTTTGTAGAACTTTTTTCAAAGCATTACGGATTTGATTGTAATATAAAAACATTTTTTGCTGAAGTCTTAATGCACTGGTGAAAGGGTTTTATTCATTGGTCTCAGTGTTGAAGGGATTGACTTCACATGTTTTGCCACATGTAAAGAAGTTTTGATTGTTTTAGTGGTTTTTGCTCGGGTGAGTCTATGCTCTGTGCTGCATTAAGAGTGATGAGAATGCTGTTCCTAATGTGAGAACTGCATCAAAGCCGCTGAGAAAAAACTGTATTATTATTAGGGCTGCACGATTATGGCCAAAATGATAATCACGATTATTTTTATCAATATTGTAATCACGATTATTAATCAC
>JBBPCZ010000136.1:30882358-30893811 GCA_037974445.1 Brycinus macrolepidotus | reverse complement strand
CAGAGCCGCTATTCAAATGTTAATATCGCCGACGATCATCTTAATTTAATCGTGGCAGCCAAAATCGTGATCGTGATGAAAATTCGATTAATTGTGCAGCCCTAATTATTATTATTAATTAATTAATTTTTTTATTTCTCAGAACAATAATGTCACCTATGGTTTTTAGTAGGCTCTGACATTCAAAAGCCAAAATCTCTGACAGTCACATGCTATGTCTACAGTATTCCTGTTTTTCCCTTTTTTAAGTTCACCTGCACTTTGAACACTGGGTTTGGTAACAATTATTGGCCCCCGGAAAGCAAACATTACAAAGCCATTAGAGTAATGATAGTCATTCAGTGCAAGATTGATGTCGCTTCTACATACACTCTTACTTTCTTTCACATTTCACACACACACATACGCACACACACACACACACACACATACACACACAACCTCAGAAACACATGCAGCATATGTAACTAGTTCACTACTGAGGAAACAGTGCAAACCTACAGTTCCACATTTAGCTGTAATCAGCAACACCCTTGATTAGAGATGTAGTGCATGCAGGTTTATTTTATATATACAGTACTGTGCAAAAGTCTGAGAAAATGATGTGTAAACCCATTTATCTGGTCACCATTTAAGCGTCTAAGCTTTGTTCAGAAACATGAACATCAGAATAAATACAAATAAACAAATAAACAGTACATTAGTATTGTGCATGTACGAGGTGGTTTCATGACAACAGAAGAAATTCACTGAGAACACAAGGAACGGAAAAACAAAAGTAAAAACCAAACCTAGTGACACCAACATGGAACCAAAACCAAAGAATGAACAAGACATGAAAACACTCAACTAAAAACAACTAGGTAAAAGCAAAGGGCAAGACAGAGACAAAGGGGGCGGGGTTACAGACAATATCAGATCTTCTTTTAAGCCAGAGCAATTATATAAAGAAAACCCAATAACACCAAAATGGTAGTTTTCAATGGTTTCAAGTGTTCTAACATTAAATGTCTTTTTTGGCAAAAAAGAACATCTGCTCTCAGCAACTGTTGTAATCTACTTGAGCAGCACTGACATCCAAAGATTTCCTGTAACTGTTGATCAGTCCCGCATATTGACTTGGAGGAACTTTTTCTCTATTTCAGCTCAATGATGCTGGTGGGCCTTCTTGAATCAATTCCGTGCTTCAGGCATTTCCTTCGGATTGAGGTTCATAAGGTCTTGTTAAGGTTTAACTTGTTCCAAAAAGCAATGTTTCTTCTGCTTCAACCATTTGTGACAAGGCAAGTTTAGGGGTGTTGCAGCAGGACCCACCTCCTGCTGACCTTCAGTTTAGGACGGATGCGCTTACATTCTCTTGTAGAATTTCCTGATAAAGTCCAGTGAGAGAGTGATACTGCCACCACCATGTTTCACAGTTAAGATTGTAAGAGAGGTCTGCAAATCCTTAGATGTTACCTCTTGAAGTGATTTTTGTTGGACAACCACTCCTGGGAAGTATAACAGTTGTATTAAGTTTTCTCCATTTGTACATCCTCTGCTTTACGGTGGACTGGTGAAGCCCAAACTCTTCAGAAATTGTTTTGCAACCTCCTTTAGCCTGTTGAACATTGACAGTGTTTTTCTTAGGCACTCAGAAATGTCCTTTGATCAAAACCTTGCATGTACACACAAAGGCTTGTGGTAAAGATCCATTTTGATAGTGAACCATTTTAATGGTTTAAAAATAGAGCAGGGTCTTCCACACTCACATCCAGTTGAGTGAACCTCCTGACTTTAAGTGTAGCCTATACTAAACTAATAATTTTAGAGGTTCACATACTTTTCCACACACAGATATTAAGTGTTGGATAAAATATGGTCTCAAAGTGGAAACTTATTATATTTACTTATTTTTAAAATTATATGACATGGTTAGAGCCATTCATGTCTAAATAAAGATTCTGAACCAATAGTTTATGAAGTATGACATGAGCAAATGTCATATATACTTTAAATATGCTTATCTTGCACTAACAATTTAACTGGGTAATATGGAAAAAATATATCACAAGACACGATGTGTGGATATTTTTTTAAGGTTTGATAAGTTGGTACAGAAAAGAAACCAGTAGTTCCATGTTCTATGATTTTAAATGTTCATTTTTTGTTTACCATCTGTTTAGCAGTTACACTCTCTTTATAATATAACAGTAGGCCAGGTTTTTTTTTAATCGACAATATTAACAATCTTTCAGAAAAGCATAAAAGCCTATTGTGGCAAAAAAAAAATCAAGATAATAAAATATTGTCGTATTGCCCACTCCTAAGTTGAATACTAATGCATCTGTGTATTCTAATTGGATAATCATCACAGACATTAAAAACAAGGCATAGATCCTGGTGGTCAATCACAAAAGGGACAAACAGGGCTGATGAGTTGTACAGGACTAAGACAAATAACCGGCAGGTGTTTGAAGTGACATCAGTGAATACACATACTCTGCCATAAGCTATAGGTAAGTGCATCAGTAGTGTTCCAAAAGTCACCAACTGCACCTACCCCAGTCAGGTATGTGTACTCATGTGTGGAAGCACTGATCCCAGAAACAGCTGTTGTAAGCCAGTCTCTCAGTAGGGTCAATCCCCCACGAAGCTCCAGGGCCAGACTGTATCCCAGGCTTATTTCAGGATGTGCACTGAACAACTAGTGAAGGTATTCACCAATATATCTTCAACCTCTTCCTGAGTTAGTCCGTGGTCCTCAAATCCCTCAAAGGATCCACCATTGTTCCTGTACCCAAGAAACCAGTGGTCTCCTGTTCACATGACTACCACCCTGTTGCGCTGACATCAGACATCAAGAAATGCTTCAAGCTACTAGTCAAAACCTTTCCTGACACACTGGACCCTCTTAAGTTTGGATATAGATCAAACAGGGTCACAGAGTACGGTACTGCCTTGGTGATACACACTGTGTTTGTTCACCCAGACGAAAGGAAAGAGAATGCTGTTCTCTTTCCCTCATTATAGTTTGGCATTTAGCACCATCATTTCCTCAAAACTCATTTCTAAGATCGTGAACCTTGGACTGGAGACCCCCATTTGCAGCTGGACATTCAACTTCCTAAAGCACAGACCCCAGGTAGTAAGAATCGTCAGTCACACCATCTCCTTCCTGATCCTATACACGGGCATGCTACAGGGCTGTGTACACAACCTCTTCCTGTACTCCCTGTTCACTTATAGATGGTTGCTGATAACATGACCATCTTGGGCCTCATCACAGACAGTGATGAGAGGGCTTATAGAGAGGATATGAAGACATCAACCAGCTGTCTTCCTTGCTCAACAACCTCCCCCTCAATGCCAGTAAAACTAAAGAAATGCTCATGGTTCTGAAGAAATAGCAAGGCAGGTGGCACCAGGCCGGTGATGCTGAGGTTGAAAGGGTAAGTTTGCCAGTGGCTCTATTTGCTGAGAAGGCTGAGGAAATTGGGCATGAATGCCAGCATCATAACAAACTTCTACAGGTGCATCATTAGAAGTTTGCTAGTGGGCTCACAGTCTGGTATGGGAATTGCTCTGCCCAACGCAGTAAATCACTACAAAGAGTGGTAGTGGTGCCACAACACATCATTTGCAACAGACTTCCTGCCATTCAGGATATTTTCCACCAGTGGTACTTGCAGAAGGCACACAGGCCCAGTCATGTGCACACACACACACACACACACACACACACACACACTCACACACACACAGACACATACACACAAGCAAACAAACAAACACTCTCCCGTCTGATTGGGTCTTTCATTTTATGCTGTGGCCTACGAAGTCCCACGCCTACAAGAAATTTCTCTCATCTGCAGTTAGCATGTCTTAACTGGGGGGGCGCCAGAAGCAATCCTTTTCAAACTTATTTTTTCTTTTGCATGATCTTATTTATTTTTCTGAAATCCTCCTCCCTCTGCCAAGACATTATCTAACACTGCCATGGAGCCTCCGCAGCTTTCTCTCCCCTTCCAGAGCATCTGGGAAACATTAGCAAATCTTTGTTATGAAAAAGAGTGTGATGGTAACCGAAATGTTCAGCACATTCAGACTCTTTTCTGATGAACGAGGAAGTTGTGTTTCTTGAATGTCAATGGCTTGGATCTGAGCAAGAAAAAGGGGCAGAAAGTTTAGAAGGACTGGTATATATGATGTGATTTAGGCTGGCTTAGTTAGGCTTAATTAGTAAATGTACAGAAAAAAGTGTCATGCAGTATAGACCTTATTAAAAACAGACTGTAATTCCCTTCTGGGTGGGCTGTCTGCATTTCAGATTATATCTCCTGGGCCAAACTGTACTTTTAGTTTGGAGCAAAATCACCAGATGCAGCGTGTTAATAGAAATCATCTAGGCCTCATCCATCTATCAACACCAGGACAAAGGATATATATCCACCTGGGCTTGTCTGGGTAAAGCTTAGGGGCGTGTTTTTAAACATGGGGAATCCCCTACTTCCACACACAAAATGGAGTTGTTACAGGCTCCAATTATCTGACTTGTAACAAAATCAATACTTAATATTAGATGCTTGTGTACAAGTACAAAAAGGAACAAACACACACACACACACACACACACACACACACACACACATAAAACACACACACTCGTAAACCCTAAACACATACACACACACACACACAGACACACACATGCACACACACACACATACACACACACACACACACACACACACACATACACACACAGCTAGTGTTACTACACAGCTATATTACTACTAATATATGAGTAGTAATACTACTACTATAGTTTCATATATGTGACACCCTGCCACGTTTCATCCCCCGCTGTTATCTCTGCTTCGGTTTATCCCACTGTCATTATTAGTTTCACCTGTTACTAACTCTATTTTGCTCTAAGTAAACCCAGCCTTACTCAATATGTTTTGTCTGTTCACCATCGTGTTTAGCATGACTGGCACTTGGTGTTACAGCGCTGCTCTCTCTCTGCTCCTCACAGTCTTACGTGGGAGTTCTCGACTCACCTAGTGGACTGAGGTAACAAGTATCTGTCCGTGCATTGGAAGTTAAAGCTTGAGGCAACACATGCACAAGCTCTGAGTCTCTTCTGTTTTGTTTTGATTGTGGACATTGTTTTGAACCAGTGAGGACAAGACAGTGTGAAGTGTGACCTTCTGACTCCTGTTCTCCTGTGCATGGACAATAATTGGATATTTTTGTAGTCCACAAGAACACAAGTCCCTGAAACTAATAAGACTTCAAATTAAGAGCTGAAAGTAGACTAAGATTCTACCAGAGATGGACTTAGTTCTCCACCAGATCACACACAGAAGTTTGTGTTAGTTAAGTTAGTTCTATTCATATGGTGGTTGTTTTCTTTCTACAGATTTTTTATTTAGATTTTATTTAGACTTATTTTATTTTCTATTTTATTTTATATTGTTCTTGTGTCTCTGTGTCTTTGTGTGTTGTAGCAGTCATGACATAAGCAATTTCCTCCGGGATCAATAAAGTATTCTGATTCTGATTCTGATTCTGATTGATTCTAATCAGTGACATGAACATGTAGTTATTAGCCTAAGTGCTCAGTGAAGAAGCAGGTCTCAATCGGCATTTGAAAACAGTCAGGGTCGCCACATTTCTGATGGTCAGAGGAGGTTTATTCCACCACTTTGGTGCCAAAGCTGAGAAAAGTCTTGATGCATGTTAATAAAATTAATAGTAATGTTGGAAGTAGTAGTTAAGCATTATTATTAGTAGTAGTAGTAGTAATAGTAAAAGTAGTAATGGTTGTTTAGTAATATTTTTATAATTTTTTTTAGTAATATTATTTTTATAACAGTAGTTTAGTTTAGTTTAGTTTAGTAATATTAGCTGTAATAGCAGTAGTATAAGCAATAGTATTTCAGTAATAGTTGTATTTGAATAGTACAGTATCAACCAAAGCATTTATCTCAATCTTTTATTTCAGTTGGCTCAAATACCAGATTGTCAGATTGTGTTTTTCCTTTTTTTCTGTCCATCTTTGTCCAGTTGAGGAATTCGTCTTTCATGGCTATGGAAAGTGGGTGGGCGACTGTAACCATGATAAACCCTTCCAGGCAATGGCAAGAAGCCTATGATGTTAACACAAGCTCCATGCTAGAAGATTTTTCCCTGCTGTTTTGCCAGGGAAAACATCAGCTGTGATGAAGATGAAAGCCTGTGGCCAAAGCCATGAGACAGACAGGACAATCCCTGAGCATTTAATAATTTTTTCTACTGGTAGTTTACTGGAGTTTTGTGCATGTATAATGTATGTACATTTTATTATTTGTAAAAAAAAAAAAAAAAAAAAAAAATCATCCGAACATACATGGCAGTAAAGTTCTCACTTCCAGACTTGTTGGACTAATTGCTGTCTTATGTAGATTTCCCAATCTGAGGAGAGGTTTTCCTTTGTTCACACACAAAGTGTTTTATTGGTGCTTTGCGACAGTTAAAGATATGATGTAAGCGTGTGGCAAGTATTATGCACACTAAGTATCCTGACTGTTTTTAAGAGCTGTCAGTTGTTTTTTTCTGTTGTTGTGTCATTTTTCTCTGCAAAATGTGAGATATTGCAGATGTGGTATCTTGTAGTGGCGACAGTGTCAATAAGCTTGTAATTTCTGTGCCTGAAACTGAGGAACTGTAATTTGAAAAACATTTTGCTTAATATCATTTCTCAAACCTAATTAGTTCCAAACAGAGCAGATGTAAATCAATATGTTCAATATACTCTACATAATAACACAACCTAATGTACTGAGATGGAATTCAAGTGGTATAGAGATTAATCTATGAATAACTGCGAGATTTTCCCTTTAGTTGTTCCTCTTCCCCACTGGCTGGTCATCCTTGTACCTGAGAACTTCACTTGCCACTGTGACATTCTTCACCTCTATTGGTTCAACTGCAGCATCACTAGTGCCAACGTTTCAGAGCAGTGCATCACAGTTGTTATTGTAGAATGGTATCTTAATCAAGATTAGGGGCTGGGTAGGTTTTCATTTCTTAAGGACAATTTGTGCTCTTAAAACACCTTATTGTAGGATACTAGCATTCTGGCAAATAATCAAATAAAGTGCTGTTTCCATTTTTGTCCTACAATAGAAAGAGATAATTGGCTTGCTGGCAAAGTCGCAAACAGGAAAAGCCCACCTGTCACGTCTGGCCCCTTACGGAGCCCGTCCCCCGAGTTTTGACCACGTGCAGCCCTGGACGCAGAGTGATGACATCATGTGTTGTTGCGTGCTTGGTCATCGGGAGCCTAGGCAACACAGGTGTTAGCACTGAGCACATTAGCTGGGTTGCTAGGCGCCTGATGACATGTCCATCTGTGTCTCATTTCAGTTAAGTGAAGCTTGTTTAATGGATGATTGTTTGCATTGTGTGATTGGCTGTCTCTGTGTGTGTCTGGATTTAAAAGAGCAGCCGGTCCGGAGGAACGGCGCGTGGTCACCAACATCCACCAGTGATCGTCTCAGGTTTGTACGAAACTTTATGAAGTCTTTCACCTGCATCTGTGTCTTTGCAAACAGCCTCTGGACTCGTGTGGGAGATCCCCTGGAGCTCTACACTGTGAACAGTTCTCCAAGTGGCAGTTGGAGGATCTTCATTCTACTCAGCCACGTTTATAGTGGTTAGAGGCTCCACTGGACTCTGATCTGTACCAGTGACTGTTACCTTGTGTTTATCTCCATCTATCTCTGCAGTTGTGTTCTTCTAGTGTACCCGACATGACACCACCTTTGTTGTGCAGACATGAACAATCTGAAAAAATTGTGTTATTTGAGCCAAATACTACAGATTGTGATTTTACCGATTTTACCGTTGATTTTGAAAAAGCTGCATCTCTCTCCCCATCGAAAGACTGAGAGAGGTCTCTTATGTATCTTGGAAAAATATTGTATTGGAAAGACACCACATAAGAAACACTTTCAATATTAGTAATAATATGGATCACTGTACTGTCATTGTTTTATATACAGAGATATATGTAGCTGTATAAAATAGGTTTCATATTTATTCTAATAACAAATGAACAAGAAAAGGTTGAATTAGTATGCATCACTAAACTGTTATATCAGAAAAGTTAACCAATAAATTCAGAATTAGCACAACAGTCTCATGGTTTTCTTCTCTCTCTCTCTCTCTCTCTCTGCATATAGTGAAAGAATGTTGTGAAGACACCAATGCAAAAGGTGCAGACTGAACACAGCCAACATTAACCACTTAACTGGCAATTTGTAAAGGGATAATCTCTGGGGTGGAGTTTTGGACTCTTTAGTTGTCATCCTTAATAATAAGATCTCAAGACAATAATGTGCATTATTGATTGGTACTCACTGTCAAATTACCCCATGCAGTAGTGACCTGTGTTTTAAACTGACAAAGAAAGACAATGACTCAGTTATCTATAAGCTATTAAAGCGGAACTGGGACTACACAACAGAACTGACAGTGGAAGTTAACCCCTGTCGCAAGATGGATAACCCAAACGCGGAGTCTAACGAATGGGCAGGTGAATCTAGCTTTTTGATCTAAGAACGTTGCTCGAAGAGAGTTGGGAAACCCACCGGTAACCCACGTTCTAAACAACTCACAGATCACAGCAAAGACAGGTAAGAAAACCCACAGGTTACTCATGGTACCAGAAAGATCTGGCTGAGGAGGATGAAGTGACGTTGGTACTGGCTGATTCAATGACAGAGCATTGTTCACCTGTCTGGCCAGACCTTAAATAGTCTTCCGGTGATGACTTTCTCTTCCTTGTTGTGATCACCTGACCTGTGTGCATAACAGGACCCCCCCCTCCAGGGCTGGCACCAGACGGACCCAGGAGAGAGGCGACCCACTGACGGTAGTCCTCAATCAGGGAAGGGTCTAAAATGAACCGAGCCAGTATCTAGGACTGTTCTTCGGGATCGTAACCTTCCCAGTGGATGAGATACTGGGTGCCACGGCCCCTCCGATGCGAATCCAGGATCCAACTTACCGTATAGCCAGGACTACCGTCGATGATTCGGGAAGGAGGAGGAGGAGCAGGAGGATGCATAGGGGAATAAAATACAGTTTTAAGGTGGGAGGTGTGAAAGACAGGGTGGATTCAAAGGGAGGCAGGCAGCTGGAGTCGGTATGTGACCGGGTTGATACGATGGGTGATCTTGAAGGGTTCAGTGAAGCATGGGGTTAGTTTCTTGGACTCGGTGCGGAGGTGAAGGTGTTGGGTAGATAGCCAAACCCAGTCACCAACATGATACAATCGTCCCGGGCGGTGCCGGCGGCGATGTTGTTCAGTGGTGCGCCGGTTGGAGGAATCGATGGCCCAGTGCGTTTTCTCCCTGATCCACCGGCACTAAACATTGGGCAGTAGAAGGCCTTCCAGAATCGAGCCACAAACTAGGGTCCTCTGTCCGAGACGATGTCCTGGGTGAACCCATGCAGACGGACTAAGTGCTCCAGAATTAACTCAGCCGTAGTGCACGGCCTTGAAGAACTGGTCTGTGATGGTAAGGATGGTGTCTTTTCCCTCTGAGTCTGGCAGACCCATGACGAAGTCCAGTGCTATGTGTGCCCAGGGTCAGTGAGGGACAGGCAAGGGTTGGAGATCTCCTGGAGGTGGTTGATTGGTGTTCTTCGCCCTGGCGTACATCGCACATGCCTGGACGAACTCTGCAGGGTCTTTATTGATGGAGGGTCACTAGAAGGCCCATCGGAGGAAGTAGATGGTCCTTTTAATGCCTGGGTGGCCGGATAGGAGAGAGGAGTGGGCCCATGCTAGAACCTCTGGACGGCAGGACTGGGGAACGAAGAGTCGTCCAGAATGGGAGTCTCCCGGAGCCAGTTCCAAGCCCAATGCATTGCGGATATGGTCTTCGAGTTCCCAGCGAAGCGGTGCCAGAATCCTCTCAGCAGGCAAGACATGCTTGGGGTCCACCCGGGATGTCTCACGGCAATGTTGCGAAGAGAGAGCATCAGCTTTGGTATTTTTTGACCCCGCGCGATAAGACAGATGGAAATTAAATTGTTCGAAGAACATGGCCCACCGAGTCTGTCTGGGGTTTAGTTGTTTCATCTGCTGGATTGTAATGAGGTTCTGGTGATCGGTCCAGACCAGGAAAGGTTCACTGCCGCCCTGGAGCCAGTGATGCTACTCTTCCAGAGCACACTTGATGGCGAGCGGTTCACGATCCCCCACACCATAACACTGCTGAGTGGGAGTGAATTTTCTGGAGAAAAAGCAGAAAAGATGGAGTTTTTGGTCTGGACCTTGTTGGGACAGAACGGCGCCAGCGCCCACATCTGGCACATCTACTTCCACAATGAATGGCTTTGCTGGGTCAGGATGAAGAAGAACAGAAGCGGTGGTGAACATTTTGCAAAGAAGATAAAAGGCTTTTCTGGATTCAGATGCAATCTGGAATGGGTGATTGATGGGCTGAGACCAAACTGAAGCCCCAGATGAATCGACGGTAGAAGTTAGCAAACTAAAGAAACCTATGCAGCTGCTTGAGGCTTGGGGTTCATGGCCACACCCTGGGGCGAGATGACTGAATGTGGCTCGGAGCTCGCAGGTGAATGTGGCGTAGGAGGTGGTGACGTCAGAGCCATAGCAGAGCAGACCTGTAGTCCAGTCAGCTGCCTGCCCGCAGAGCAGCATGACAAAAACGCAAATCTTGGATCTGTCCGAGGCATAGTGTGAGGGCTGCGCCTCGAAGACGAGATCCAGAGTGGTCAAAAATGTCTTGCACTTCCTGTCAACACTGTTCCATTTTTCGGGGAGAGAAACAGAAGGTTCTGGAGGGAGGGAGGAAGGGAAGCCACTGCACCTTTTTGAGTCATCTCTTCACTAAAATGATAATTATTTTATTTTAATGTTTATCCAGTTGTCCTTGTTCTTGTTAAATATGAAGCTAAAAATGATGTTAACTGTTTATTCAGATACATAAAATTTGGATGGGGTCAAACTGACCCCAGATATAATGGAGGGGTTGAAATTCCCACTCAGTCCTCTTTTTTCAATCCTACACACCTGATCTAGGCAGCCATCACTCTACAGCAGCATTTTTCTGGCTCAGGTTTGTGTCTGATAGAATGATATCATGGTTCCACAGACAACTCTGATGCTGGAACTAAACCGAAGATATTATTTTGCTGTTCCGAAGTCACTTTTGATGGCCATCATCAAACCTTGAAAAATCTCCCTGCAGTCAGTTATACAACACCGCCTCCAAGCCCATCTGTCTCCCCTGCAGCAGTCCATCTTTGTGATTTACAACCTGGCTCTGTTGATGAAGTCAAGTCAAGTCAAGTAGGTTTTATTGTCATTTCAAACATACACACAGTATACAGTGAAATGAGATAATGTGCCTCCAGGACCATGGTGCAACACAGAGCAGAACAGAACAGAG
>JBBPCZ010000136.1:30846845-30859730 GCA_037974445.1 Brycinus macrolepidotus | reverse complement strand
GTGCGATTAATCGCGATTAATCACGAGTTAACTATGGCAAACATGCGATTAATCACGATTAAATATTTTAATCTACTAACAGCCCTAGTAGAAATAGAACTAGTGAAACTACACCAAAGCCAAACTACCCAGTGAAGCATAGTTTCCACTATGCCTCACTGGGCATACTCAACCATTCTATTCCAACTCAACTATTTCTTCCTTTGCACCTGCATGCAGCATATATGCCTGTGTGTGTGTGTGTGTGTGTGTGTGTATATATATATGCATAAAAACAGACCTATGCTGCTACACACCTGAGCAGCCCTCAGCAGCTCTAACTCGTGTCACAACACGCTGATTCAGAGACAGATATGGTGTCAAGCCTTTCGCTCCATCATATACAGTGTGCTTCAAACCAAGGGGTTTGTGAAGTATGAACACCAAAACCAAAGAGGAACTACTTAAAAATTGTTTTTAGTAACATTATGATTCACAGTACAACTAACAATACTATGGTAATAACACATTTTCAGGTTTCATTATGTTTTCTAGAATTGTGTGAACTCTAGGATAAGTAGGAAAAAGGCAGAATGTCATACCAATATATGGAATTTACTACCATTTGGAAGGCAGAGACCGAGCAGTACAAGTCAAGGGGATACATGCTGCTGATGTGACCCATCACTGTCTACAGTAGCGAGCAAAAGAGATGCCTAGCCAGGCAAATCATTAGCTTTCTAAAAACACCAGTAAAATAGAGCACTGAAATGACTCTACAGGCAAGAGAGGACAAACTGCATACTCACAAAATCAGTGAGGTGATGTTTCCAAAATTAGAGCCAAAATCTGGTATCGTCTTGAATTCGTTGTTATTCAGTTTTCTGAAACAAAAGAATATGGTGGTGATTTGTTGCATGTGGGACATGAGAGGAGATGGCAACACAACGCCGGCGACAGGTGCTCTTACTTCAGACTCAAAGCATACTTACATTTCACTTAGGTGCTGCAGACTGGCAAACAGTCCTTCAGGAAGTGCTCGTAATTTGTTATGGCTCAGGTCCCTGTGAAGACAGGCATTTTTCAAAGGCAGGCAAGGTTAAAACTTGGTGACTTTCAGCACAAATTACATAGTTTAGTCCCTGGGAATTTCTGTAGTGGTAATCAAATCAGGTCTTAACAGTCCTAGAAAGCAACTGAGCAAGCACCAAAAGAAATAAGTCACTCATGACAGCCAAAAAGTCAACACAAAATACTACATATCACACAGACACCAAAAGAATATCAAATCAAGGACTCATCAGTATGCTTTTAACATACTGCAGGGCATATCACAACTGCATTTCATAGCAACATAACCCACAAACAAGGTTACATATAATAGTATTTTGGTAACACGCCATACTGGAAACGCACTGAATTAGAAGTACACTATCTCTCGATGAAACCGTTAATTTAAGTGTTCATTTAATCTTAAGAGTTGGTGGTGTAACAACTCTTGATCTATTTCCAAGGCAGTGATAACACGTTCAATTTCTTTTTTGGGGGTACCAGTTTCTTTTTTGGCTCTGAACAAGGCATTTTTTCTAGAATTTCACATGGGTGCAAATACAAGTGATTTGCAGACATCAAGTGTTCTTGAAGCAATTTCTTCCAAGTCAATAAAGTTTTCAGATTCTGATTCAACATCCAATTCCCCCAACTCATGTCATAATTCAGTTAATCAACCATGAAGGATTCCAGTCAAAACATATAAATATACATGTTGTGTTCTCACAAACTAAGAAAAACCATGCCTAACAATTCTTCCATACACAGCTCAAACTATGAGTAAGGTGTACATATATAATAAGCTAATATAACTACTAATGAGAATATTTTACAGCTTTAACACGCTTAATATCGTCCCATAGGTCTTGTACATTATGACCTCCCAAGGGACGAGGAGGTGTGCAGAGAGAGACAGATAAAGCACTGTGTTTATCACACTCATGCTTCCGCTGAAAATCCATATCGTAAGGGAATCAGATAAGGATCCTGTTGGATGTAAGCGCATAACTGGGCTCTTAGACGTTGCTGTGCGGTACACAGCAGCCGTGCCAAAAGAAAGAGAAACCTACATATCCAGCCTCTTTGTTATGATAAGATAGGCATGCCTAAGTTTACATGTTAGTTTATAAGGCACTTGGGCCTGAAGAGTAATCAGAAGTGAGGGCAAGTCACTGACGAGCAAGTGCTGATTATCTTCTTTTACCGCCTTCAGAAGCAGTAATACTTGAGTCAACACATTCTGCGCTACACTTTGAATGCTACATCATAATAACTGTTTAGAACATTAGCAGGTTGGGAAGGTCTAAAAAATGCCACAAGAAAACACAAATGTACCAACTGCTGCTCCAATGAACAAAACTCAAACTGTTTAGATTAGTAGTGACATCTAGCACCCTAGCAAGCATCAAAGTTCATTTAATTTGTGGGGAAAACAGATCACACCAAAATTAGTCAAAAAAGTAAGTAAAAGAGCAAGAAAAAGAAGACCATCAGTGTAACGTCACTTTACTGCTGTAAAAGTGTCAACTGTGATAAACTGAGCATATTGGCTATGCAGACACTTTTTACAGTATATATACACACTACCAGTTCTGATTTAGGTAAAGCTCTTCTGCCTTTTCTTCTCCCCTTTCTCCCTTGTTTTCCCTCATTCCTTCCCTCCCTCCTTCTGTGCAAGAATTACACAATCAGATCCACACGGTGTGGCTCCTTAACGGCTTCCATTGCTGGTTTAGTTTAGCTGCTAATTCAGCAGAAATAATGGGCCCCGGGAAAACAAAGGCTGGGCCAGTTGAAAGCTTTAAGATGTGCCGGAGAGCCACTCATAAATTAGCATGGTGCGGCGCAAAGAATTTAATCCCCCTCAGCTATGACTTGTTTTTGGCGGCGGGTTGGTAGGAGGGGCCTGTTCTGGTGTTATAAACTTTCCAGACCTCTTTTTTACAGCCATGCCAAGCCGTTGAGCAAAGGAAATACTCACAAACTGCCCTTAAAGGGCAGGTCCAGTATTTCAGACTTAAACCAGAACTTTTTTCCACCAGATGAATAAGTATGTCAAGTACACTTGAGGCATGCTGGCATTTACCAAAGCAGTAGTAGGGGAAAAAAAAACTAGGCAAAGTGTCAGGAAAAAAAACAAACATCTGCACTACCAAGTATAAGGAAAAAATGGTGAAAGGGCTTCATGTTTGCTGGACAGGATATAGCTGCAGGCATTTTTACAGAATCTGAAACATTTTAAATACATATTCTAAAATTAATTTTCTAATAAAATGTTTAACTGCTTTGAGGAAGCATATGAATTTTAAAAGAGTATATATGCTAATCAATGGGAAAACTGGCCACAAATAATGAGAATTTATCACAATTTTTAAACACTTAAAAAAACTACTGTAGTGTAGCTACACTACCCAATCACCAAATAGGTGCCTTTCAAATACTCAAATATTTTCCTGCCATGTTTTTTTTAGAGAGGCAGAAACATAAGAAATACAGGGAATGTGAGAGGAATACTTTCCCCAAGCCAAGATCTAATAAACAGATAAAATACACTGGACCACCATCAACACCATAGAGTGAACCACTGTCACTTCAGAGTAGACACAAAGGATCAGTTCAGGTGTAAAGGAATACCAGAGATCCTTAAGTTGTCTTTTGTCTTTTAGGTTGGCTGAGATGCTCCTGGAGATCAAATGTAGGCTCTGGGGTGCAGGCCTGGAGAGAAACAGAGCAGTCCACAGACTCTCATGATGCGAGAGGACTCTTTGCCCAGAGACCAGATGGGCCTTTATGGTCAGAAATACTACGAAACCTTCAGATTGGGGCGCTGTAAGCCAAATGATCAAAACAGACCTGCTTTTTGTGACTTCATGTGATTTGTGCGTTGACGCAGGTTCTAATAAATATGATCAGAATGAAGCACTGAGAGTTCAGTGAATAAAAACTTCTGGCCTTCTGTTTGGCTTTTTCCTTCTTTTAACAACTTCTCCAAATGTCTAAATAGTGTAGTAATGCACTTTCTGGGAGTTTAAAGTTGTGTTTACAACACTCTTAGTGATCAAACAGTGAAACTGCAGATTTCGAGACACAAAGCAGGACAAACACAACAAAACACAATAAACACAACAAACTCAACAAATACAACAAATTCTACAGTTTTATTTCGAAAGCCAAAGTGTACACGGTGGTGCCTCCTCACAAGTCTTTAAAAAGTTTAAAATAAGCTGCTGGAGTGCGTTTTAAAGTAACACAAACGTAAAGATTAAAGGTCTGTAGCCATTAACTTACAGTTGCGTGACCCATGAGGGGGCTCTCTGTGGTGGTCTTCCCTTTGTGAGTCTGCCGCTGCAGTCCAGTAAAGTTCCCAGACAAGTGCAGGCAGACGGACACGGCTCCGGACTCTCCGTATTTCCACAAACTAGATGAGCCTCGGCGAGCAGGAGCAGGAGCAGGGCACAGCTCACAGAGCCCCGAGGCTGCAACGCAGCGGACATTTTGATTCTGAATCGGTGAAAACAGTCGAGCCCCGAAAAACCCCGGCCGTGTCTCCTCCGAGCAGAAAGTCCAAACTCCACAACGAGAGGCTGGGAAAGCGATAATCGCCGCCTGGCGTTGTACGCACGAAAAAAGTCTGTAGTTTAAATAAACGAGGTGTTGTTACTCCAGCGGCTCTGAGCCCTCCATCCTCGAGTGAAAGTTTTCTAATCTTTCTGCTAAAACTTTTCCCGACTTCTCCTCCAACATACCAGACTCCCACAGGACGCGCTCTGATTGGCTGAGGAACACGAACCTCGGCATAGGTAAAACAGCGAAGGGGATACTGGGTAGTGTAGTCCACGGTCAGTCGAGCGTCAAGCAGCCGGTGCGACTGTGGACAGATGATAGTGGTGAAATAGTGGATACTGCTCAGGGATGAAAATAGTGGATGGAGTCTGCCTGATAAGGCGATAATTGCTTGAGGAACAAAAGACATTTGTTATTACAGTTTGAATGAACAGACACAGGAGCGCTCATGTGGCTGTGGTTTGTTTGTAGGCGCTTGAATAGTTTCTCTTTACCGAAGATCACATTTTCTGTGAGAGTCCGTGATTGGTAGAATGTTTTTAAATGGAGAGTCTCTATCAAAATCCATTTTGAGTCCAAAACTTCAGCTAGTCTGTGACTCAAAAACCAGCCATGGGGACATCTTCTCACAGGATGTTTTCAAAACAAGTACTCTTCTCTGCTGAAGTCTACACTTCTGTTGTAGTCACTCACATGTTTGCCCATATTTGCAAGAGCGGCAGTGTGAACTGTTCACTGGAAATTGTTCAGGAATAAGTATTAGCCAGTTCCTGCTTCCATTCAGTTGTTATCATCTGGACTACTGCTCTGTCTGAGTGTCTGACATGGCATAGATTCTGTATTTGACACCTACTTAACCACCATTCAGATTTAAAAGTAGTTTAGTAGTTCAAATGGAAATTGGATTGTGCCGTATATTCAGAAGTGGATCGATTCTTATTAACTTTGCAGCACAATATCAGCACACCATTTGAAGTTGTGTTCATAGATTTTGAAAGTAACCGCTTTCTACCATTAGCATTGTAAATTCATGGGTAAGCTGACCACAGGGTATTGATTGCCTATCTGTTATTCTAAACAGAAATATGTTCTTACATGTTCTTACATGTGCACTACTGGGCTTGAAGTGAAATGTAAACGTGCAGTCGACATTGTCCCTCAAGAAATGACATTCCCAGAGCACTATTTACAGTCATGTACATTAGTGTAAATGGTTGTAAAGGTTGTTTTTAATGAGGGACTTGATGAGAGAATGATACAATTTCAGGTTCTATTAGTTTTTGATTCTGAGGTCATTTTGTGAAAAGATTCTACAGAGATCTACTCATGTATTACTCACTTATTAGTTTGGCTCAGATTGGTTTGGTTGCACCAACCTTTTAACAAAATAACCCCTAAAAATCACAGCCTTTAGAACAACAGTGCCTGGCTCCAGTCCAAGAGGGCAGGTGTCTAGAATAGATTAGTGATTTCCTCAGTTAAACACACTACCAAGCTGTGCTGGACACTGGCCCTCTAGGATCAGAGTTAAGCATGCTTGCTCTAGAATTTAGTGACTACATTCATAAATGTCCAGTCATTTGAGCCTAAGCCCGTCTCCCTTCGCTCCCACTTTACTCTGATAGAGCATCCAGAGTCCTAATTTACATTAGTTTTCAAAAACATGACAAATAAGGTCCTGTTCATTACATTTTTGATACTGTGTTGAAATTGTTACACCCTCAGTGTTAATGTAACCAGAAATCTTATTTGTAAAATCTTTCTTTTTCTGATCAAATTTTCAAAGGTTATGTGGTTCACATAGCAACATAATGTCTATAAATTATCTATTTGCTTTTGACAATGTATTTTCTTCCACAGGATTTTCATAACACCTGAATAACTAAGACCATCTCTAGTTTGCTGGAGGGGCTCACACACTGAAGCAATCGAATGTACAGGGGTCATAATGTATGAGGGGGGAGTGCAAAACTCTGACTTGGTGATTAAATCCTTGGGGACTTAGTTTGTCTTGTGATTTTAGGGTATATTTAGGGGAATATGGATGTATGTATGCTTGCATGCATGCTTGTGTGCTCCTCTTGCCCCACCAAATCAGTCATGAGTATCCCCCAAAATAGCACAAAAATGAAAAGATAAAAGTTACAAGGTAGACTGATTAGTGTCTTAGTGTTTAGTCACTGTTTAATTTAGATGGAGGAAGACAACAGTGTAAAAGATCCATAACATATGCACTATACTGTATGTGGTCCAAAGCAGATCACACCCTGAATCTGTGGAAAATGGAGCCCCAGAAAGCCTCTGCCAGGTATTTTGGAGCATGTCCCGGGGTCTTTTGGAGCATGTCCCGGGGTCTGGCCATTATCCAGTGCCAGGGTTAGAAATGGCCAGATGCCAGTCATTATACTCAGAATAGCAGCTTTAGGGAAAAAAACAATTCCCAGCATGCTTTGCACTAAGAAGTGTTTGCAGCCAGTAATAATATAAGCTGAGTTATTGGGGGATGGTTGGGTTGGAAAGGCAGGGGCATACTTTGCAGGTGAAGGCAGGCAGATGGTGTTTACACTTCAGTGTACAACCAAATGTGCAGTAGAAGGGCCGCTTCTGTGCTGGAGGCAGGCAGAGTGATGTTGTGTCTGCCGCACAGACGTCCCATCAGTGAGGCTGTTGGCTTTAAACCTGCAGGTTCTGGGCATGCAGTGCTGAAAGAAGTTTTGACTAATGGAATCCACTGCATTTCAGAACCGGTCAAAGATGTTTAAGCAGTAGAACGTGAGATGTAGTGTATCATGAGTAACATTATGGCTGTGATTTGGTAATTTTTCAGGTTTTACCTGATTTCAGCAACTTTAACATTGTTTAACATTGAGTTAATTATTCCACTGTCATGGCTGCCCACTGAAAAGTTAGGGGAAATGACAGGTTTTTGATCCAGGCTTGCCATCACACTCTTCTTCAAAATCTGACCAAGTGGGCAAATGTCATCTTAAAAGTATTCTATAAACCAAAGAAGAAAATCAATAAGGTTTAGCTGCAGAGTAAAGTGAGTCATCTCTTCGCAACTGTTGCTCGGGGAAGTGATACAGTTATTGTATTCTTTCTGGAAACAGGACACTTCTCAAGTAATCAAGTTGCACCATCAGAACTAAGTGTTGTATATGTTGATAACACAGGCAAGAAAATCGAACTTCAGTCTGCCATATGAAGAGCAGTGGTGTCACCCACGACACCAAGCAATAATATGTCATCAATGTCAGGACAAAACGTACAGGAGAAGGAAAATGCCTGTAAAAACAATATGTTTCAAATTTATTTTTTAAAAACTGAGATGGACATACAAGGTTTTGTCCTGACAGTGACAACACGAACACCCCTGATAGTGTATTGCCCACAGACAAAAGTGTACGGTATGACTGCAACACATTTATTTCCAGATCATATAACTTCCAGGAGTGATTGATGCCCGAAAGCTAATATTCTAGTAACACAGAAACAACTTAAATCCTCCTGCAGCATGGCTAGCACCCCCCAGACAAACTACTCAGAAATATCCAAACTGTGTCCCATTTGTAGGGTTATGCTCTCATAAGCAGTTGTTGTTGATGGGTGGTTGAAAGTGTGTAGAAGTGGTGTGTGTGTTAGCTGTGTGGCCGTCGCCCATAACAGGCCAGAGAGCCCAAACAAAATTTACTCTGTGCCTGCCATGCTTAGCTCATAAAGAGACCAGTGTGTGGGCACATACCTGGCAGTTATGACACATGCCTCTTGTAATTAATGAAATAACAGACTGTGTCATTGAAAGGAATCCCTATGGCCATCAGCCAAAAAAAGTTTTTCATTCCAGTAGGTCAGTTTTACCAACCCATTTGTTGTCATCAACATGTCCTACTTAAGTTTTTTTCTTTTATCAACATTTGTGAAATGATTAAGTAGTTCACAGCATATGCAAATGATCTATACTGAAAATGCCTGTAGATTTTTAATATTTGATATTCTTTTAGAGGTAAAGGGCAGTAACAAGCCATTACTATTAGGGCTAGGTCTTTGTTTTGTTTCATAAATGTCAAAACACCTCCATGATTATGGTAATTGATGACATTCCAATGGAATTTCTATTAAATGTTAGCGCGAAGCTAACTGTTGGTGAAACACAGACATCAGAAGCTTGTAATATACATTCCATATGTTTTCTTTGAAGCTTGCACCAGACACGATTATATGTATACTATCTAATATGTAGCAGTTTTACAGTGGCTTCCTAAAAAGCCCTGGCATTGAGCTGCTGCTGCTATTTCCCATTTCTAATAACCAACTGAAACCTTGCTAAGGAAGCACCTAATCACCTTTTCATTAGCATTTTGAGAATTCGACCAGCTATTATCATGGCCATTTAGATACTTCCAGATCATTTTACTAGTTAGGAACCTTCCAAAGCAAAAAAGACTTTTCAGCCGCAGCCCTCTAGTATTTTTTCTCATGAATTTGGTCCCACTCATTGTAAATCAAAAAGCAATTCCTCTGTCACTTCCAAATTTACCTTTTTACCACCTAATTAAACCACTGGGGAGAACTATCTTGGCTGTAGCTATATACAGTCCCCAGGGGAAAAAAATCCTCATATGATGTCTTCTGTTTGGCATTTTAAGATTTTAACCTTTTTGTTTATAACCTAAACTTCACCATAAAATAAGAGTAGTACTGTAATATTTTCAGAGTGTGATGAGCATGATGGTTCTGTGGAATAAAAATGAACCAAAACATTTCAGACATATTTTTTAAGTTCTCAGAAATCATTAAACTCCTTCTTGTAAATGGTTGGCACATGACGGAAAAACTGAGACATTCAGGCATGACTTCCAGAAAATAGCATTTTATGTTACGATACGATACTTGGCACTGAATGCTGCTTTGTATTTTCTGGTTCAGAACTTGATAGAATAACACGGCAACTAGCAAGAACCTGGAAAATGTACCATGGATGGATGGATGGATGGATAGTCAGACAGGTACATACTTTTTTCATTCTTAGGCATCCAATAGCTCATATGACACAGTCAGAACATGGAAAAAAACTGAAATGCAGCAGAGAAGTGACAGCCTAGCCACAATAACCTTTATAAATATAAACACAAAAAATTAAAATTAAAACAAATTTTAAAAAGGTCATCCTTAAAAATAAGTTGTTGTGTCAGAAGTCTGCAAATGAAGGAATAAATGCTTTTATACTAAAACAGCTATAAACCAGGCCTGTTTATAACAACCTGAGTCAATTTCTATTTTTATTAAAACTTCTTATAACCTGTGTAAAATTAAAGGAAGTAGCAGTTTTTGATTTAATTTAGGAACGTATATAACGTTATACTGGAATGCAAAAACAGAAATGTTAACATATTAGTCCTGCTCAAAGTGAACCATTTATTTATTTTTTTACATTTTGTTTCTGAGCCCTGTTGCTAACAAGAATGGCACGTCATGAGAGCAGGCTGTGAATTGAGGCATCATGAAACTAGAATACAGCAGTTTGTCTCTGTCAGAACAAAACTATGTATATCCACAAAATTCTCATTAAGGAAAATAATTTTTTAAAGATTTTCAGTCATTCTGGACCATTTGTAGTGGTCCATTCATGACGAAATTTTGACACAGTAGCTGGCATTGTAAGTATGTAAAAAACAATGTATAGAAAATTCAGATACAGTGTATTGCTCCACAAGGGACAAATTGCAGCTCACAAGCTCATGGCATTTGTTGCACATTGTCCAAACACATGATAAAATTCACCAAAGCGGGTAGATGCTAAAATGTTATAGACATATGGGCTAAGGAAAAGAAGATTGTTTTTGAAAACCCAGTGCATATCTCATAAGGGAAAGCAGTGCTTTTTGATGAGATATACACAACCCAAATCAAAATATCTACATTAGTTATATAATTCCTTTGCACTGCTAACATCCAGGAAACACCGTTCTGAACATGTATCAAAAAGTTTTGTACATTCATCTGGTATTGAAACAGGTCACTCATTGACTTTGTGAAGGACTACAAACCCAGATTCATCTTTTGGGCACATCAGCTATAGCAGTCACTAATTAGTTGAGACAGATACCAGACAAATTCTCACTTAGCCATCCACTGGGAGCATAAATTATTGACTACATTTCAAATGTAATTATCTTGCTCACTGAAGCAGTGTCTCATTCATTTACAGGTCAGTAGCCTCCCAAGATTGGCACAAAAGGTAAAAAGTCATGCATTCTGTTATGCTGGGCTTTTTATTGCCATGTAATGCCTGAGGTGCTGCTTTAAGCCCTTATCCAGAGTTTCGCGCTCAATCAGTCTTTCTCTATTGTCCCAGTACCCTAATTATTGATCATTTTACAGAAAGTGGGACAGAGTGTAGTTATACTGATACATTACAAAATTAGCCAAAAGTATGTGGACACCATCAGACCTATATGAGGACTAATGTGGATTTTGCCCCTCTTTTGCAGCCTTCTACAAGATTTTGGAGTGTGCTTGTGGGAATTTGTGCTAATTCAAAAGAGCATTTATGAGGTCAGGCACTAATGCTGGATGACAAGACCTGGCTCTAATTTATCCCAAAGGTGTTCAGCTGGGTTGATGCCAGGGCTCTGTGAAGTCCACTGGAGTTCCCCCACACCAGAGTCATTAAACTATGTCTTTATGTGCACAGGACCATAGTCCTGATGGAACAGGAACAGGCCTTCCCCAAATCTGTTGCCACAAAGTATATATATGTCTTTGTATGCTGTAGCATTAGACTCCACTGGAACTAAGGGACCTAGCTGAAATCCTAAAAACAGCCACAGACCATTATCTCTCCTCCATCAAACATTAAGGTTGGCACTATGCATTCTGGTAGGTAGTCTTCTCCTGAATTCCACCAAACCCAGATTGGTCCTTTGGACTGCCGTATATTTAAGCATGATTCCTCACCACAGAGAATGTATTTTCTACCACCACATAGTGTTTTACACCACTCCAGCCAAGTCTAGGCATTGTGCATAGTGATCTTAGGCTTGTGTGCTGCTGCTTGGTCACTGAATCCAGGGGCACACAGTTCTTGTGCTGATGTTGCTTCATGAGACAGTTTAGAATACTGCAATGGTTAATACAACTGATTATAAGTGATTTCTATGTACTAATATATATCTCTATCCAGACTTTTATACAGACTTTTATATAATTTTATAAAGCCCTTATATTTTGAAGGGATGCAGTACTGTACCAAACTATTATTAGAGAATGGCTCACATTTTAAGTCTTAAATGGTAACTGAACTGTCATTCAAGCAAACATTATACTGACACTTAAACAATTGCTCTTAAACATCCTAACAATGGCACTTGTAGTTTCTGAGATATCCTATTTACTTTACTTAAGCCTCTTTCACTACATATCTCAGGTTGTTTACCGGTGGAGATAAGTTACAATCCTAACCCTAGCCTAGCTTACAAGGATTGTGGTCAGGTGTGTTATATTTGGACAGGAGTTGAAATCTGCAGATACACTCATCTAAATAGGAGGACTGTGTCCATTCCTTTTCACTATCTTAACCTCCTCTGATAGTGCTAAGGGAACCTGTAAACCTATTAACTAAATTATCTTCCAAATACTTGTCTTCAAGCTGACCTTCAAGTCTTTTAGAACTGGTGTGTTGTGAGGCTTGTTTGACCTCTAGCAGAGTTAGGAACTAGCTGAACAGTCTTGGTGTTCGTGGTTTTTGTAAACATTCCAGCAAACTAGCTGGATTGTTCATCTTTGACAACAGCATCTAGTGATGTAATTTGCCAAGGCATATTACAACACTTTTTTATGAGCTAGATACTGACTTACATTATCTTTTTTCTTAATTTTTAGTCTTGATTAACAGCAGTCCATTGCATTCATGATATGAATAATAATATCCATAAATCTATACGATAACATTCATATATTCATCCTTAATGTTTGTGTATCATTGAGCTAGTATACAATTTGTGACAGATAAAGTGATGAAAAGCTATCTTCTCAAGCAGGAAAAAAGGAAAAAGAAGAAAAGATTGAAAAAAAATGACTTCTGCCAGAGACATTACGTTGCTGAGCCTGATCTAGAGTTATTAAAAGCACTCCAAGGGCGTAAGTCAAGCCAAAGTGATGATGCATCATCTCATCAGAAACAAATGGAAACAACAGTAATGGAGATGATTCTTCTGGTCCAAGTGAGTGTGGGTGATGAGGAGTCATGTGTCCCTTTCTGGTTTATCTATCTATCTATCTATAATATATATA
>JBBPCZ010000136.1:30831188-30846745 GCA_037974445.1 Brycinus macrolepidotus | reverse complement strand
TGTGGAGGAATTTAACAGACACTGGCATGGAATGGTTGTCATACTCATAGAGATGCTGATTTAAAAATAAACTGCAGCGGTCTCTTTTTTTCCGGAGCTGTATATATATATATATATATATATATATATATAAAGCAATAACAGCATAGCATACTAAATATGTATAAATACATATATGACATATAAAATATCTGATATTTCTTTCTTCTTTTGCCTACATGTGACCACAGACTCTTCAGTGTAAAAACAATACTCTTCATTAAACCAAACTAAAACTACTGAATCAGTGAGGACGCAGTGCACTAACATCTGTGATCATGAGACTGGTGGAGCTGGCAGCTATTATTATGCTCCAGCCTAAGGCACAGTTCCTGGCATAGGCGATAACTTCCTGCTGTGCAGGTGAGATGGGTGTTTGGTGTGTAGTCCTGTAATCTCCAAAGTGCTGGTTAATGATTAGCATTGGGCGAGGCTTCAGATGGAGTAGTTTCTGATCCAGGCAGCTTTAAAGTCACAAAATACACAGGCTTTTTTTTGGCGAGGACCACGGTCCTTGTTTTTGGATCCAGGAGTGTAAAGAAGAGAAGAGAGAAGCTTTAAGACTGGGCCCGATCATAACTCTTTACCATGCGCTTGATGTGGAAAAGCTTGTGGCGTAGCTGGCGACACTGCAGCTTTTTTTCCTGATAGTCTGGCATCTAAAAAAAAAAAAAAAAGTAACACAGTGCCAGGCATCTCCATTAGCAACACATTCACTGTCCGGAGGCTCTAACAAAAATGCAGACTCTCTGTCTGCAGTTCAGCACGAGATTTCCATCTCAACAGTACTAACCCAAACTAAACAGGGTTTTCTTTTTTTCTCTTTTTTTCTACACTTTGGAATAGTCAAAATGATGTGCTAATTAAGCCCACTCATATGGCAATTTAGTCTTCGTCTACCAGCAACACATGTGACTGGCTCAAATGCATGAACTAATACAGACATCCCACTAATTAACTTTCACCAAGGCATACATAATATGATGTAATGCTTCAGCCTCATCCCACTTTAAAGTTCAGTGAATTTCTAACTCAGTCATTTCAAACTGGGCTCCTTCAGGGCCACAGAACTGCAGAGATACACTATATGGACAAAAGTATTGGGACACACCTGTTTTTCAGGGTTTGGGCTAGGTACAAATTCCCACTGAAACACTCCAAAATCTTGTGGAAAGCCTTCCAAGAAGAGTGGAAGCTGTTACAGCTGCAAGGTGGGGGGATCAACTCCATATTAAAGTCTATGTATTTCTATAATGCAATGTCATTAAAGTCCCTGTTTGCATCCCAATACTTTTGTCCATATAGTGTATTTTTGGTGTCACATTCAATTAGATGAGTCAAAATACTACTGTATCTGTAAAACTACAGTGGTTTCTCAGTGTTCCCTGTATCTGAGCACTTACCCTTTTCAGGTCTTTTAGACGGTTAAATTCTTCTGCCACAGCCTAATAAGAAAAAAACACAATAATAGAGATTATCTTTCCACTTGAATGTTTCATAAATGGGTTATAAGTCCTGATGCACAGACTGAGTCTGTGTGAGAAAACTGTTTAATATTCCTAATATCCCCTCTTAGGAGGATATTCAAAATTACCAAGTTTACCAATCAGCCAAGATACATTCGGTGTCTGAAGACTGTATCCTCAAGACAAATTTCAGTCTCCAAAGGCTACTACTGTTTGTAGCTATGTGATGTTCTTTAGATCATGTTTATAGGTAACAGTATGTCACACAGTATGGGAAACTACATAAGCAGTTAATTCTTTCACACCTGACATTAACAGGTATCTTGGGTGGTCATAGGTGACCAGCACCATATACGCGTGTAATTGGGGTAGAATGTGTCCTGGAAAGGCACTGTGATCTGATCACTGAAAGCACCTTGAGACGATCACATGCAGTCAAAGTTTGGGTGCTTTTGGTCAAATTACATGTTTTGTTGATTTTCAGAGTGAAGGTAAGTACTCATCCTCTGTAGAGAACATTCTTCTGCACATTTCAATGCACAGTTACTGTTTATTTTGTGAATTTAACATATTGGGGAAAAAATAAGCAGTTATTCCAAATGTTATGTCTGATGTTTTTTCCCAGCATGTTAAAGACAGTACTAATATTTTTGGTGTTTTGTGTTACTGGCCTGGTATTTGGTCGTTCCCTCGTCCAGAGTGTCCAGCTCTCGGCTAAGTTTGTTTAATTCGTCATTGATGTCGTCCATTTCTGCGCAAATATGTTTGTATCTCCTCAGGTCTGAGTCAAACTCCCTCTTGTATTCTTGCCGCTGCGCATCTGATGTGATCTCTGGGTACATGCTGTTGGGAATAGGATGAAAATGAATCGAAAATTTATAAAACAGTCTAAACCATTTTCACAGTGTTTCACAGTATATATATATATATATATATATATATATATATATATGCAAAGCTGCAGAAAATCTGATTAAAAGGACCATCCAAATGCTTTGAGATCTATACTCTGTAAACCTATCGCAATGTACATTCTACAACACAGCGCGCAATAAACCTCAATCAATAATATGGAAGATTTTACCATCAAGTTCAATACTGATGTAGAGTACGGGACCTGCGAGTGCTAGTGGCACGCACAGTTTTCAGAAAACAGACACAAAAAGACAGAAAGACTTGGAAGAGGAAGGTCAACAAAAAGTCAACAAAATAGACTTAAAAACGAGCGCTGCCTGGGCTAGTGGAGTTTTCAAGGACTGGTTAGTGGAGAATGCAAATGCTGACAATCGTGGTACAGAGAATTTAAATTAAGCTTTGTGTAATCAGAATTGGGTTTTATTAAGTTTTTTTTAACAAATAAAAAAATTCATTTGACTTGGCGTAATAGTGCAACAACAATAAGATAAATGAAACATAAATGTAATATAAATCTAAATAAACAAGCTGTAAATATAAATAAACAAACAGCAAATGTAAACACCTTGATATGTTTGCAAGACTAAGTGCAAAGTTCAACAGCGATTTCCTAGGTTTTGTCCAATTGCAGATGGAAAGAAACTGTTCTTGTGGCGAGAGGTTTTGGCCTGATGAATCGCAGCCTCTTTCCAGAGGGAAGTGTCTCAAAACGTTTATGTCCAGGGTGGAAGGGGTCAGTAGTAATCTTTCCTGCCCACTTAAGGGTCCTGGAGGAGTACAGGTCTTGAAGAGAAGGCAGATTGCAGCCAATCATCTTCTCAGCAGAATGGATAACGCACTGCAGTCTGCCTTTGTCCTTAGCGCTGGCAGCAGCGTACCAGATGGTGACAGAGGATTTGAGAATGGACTCTGTCATGGAGGAGTAGAAGTGCACCATCAATGACTTTGGCAGGTTGAATTTTTCCAGATGTCGCAGGGCGGCTGGTGGCCTGGTGGTTAGGGAGTTGTCCCTGTGATCAGGACTGGGATTCAAACCCACAACCTGTGCTTTGTTTGATGAGGGAGCTGATGCTTAGCTCCCACCTGAGGTCCTGGGAGATGATGGTTCACTGAAAGCGAAAAGACTTCACGATGTCCACTGTGGAGTCACGCACGATGATGGGGCTGGTGGTGCTGGGTCCTTCCTGAAGTCCACAATGATCTCCACTGTTTTGACAGCACTGAGCACCAGGTTGTTGTCTCTACACCAGGTTGCCAGGTTGTCAATCCCAGCCCTGTAGGCGGACTCAACCCCTCCTGAGATGAGCCCGATGAGGGTGGTGTCATCCATGAACTTCAGGAGTTTGACAGACTGGTGACTTGAGGTGCAGTTGTTGGTATACAGGGAGAAGAGCAGGGGAGACAGAACACAACCTTGAGGGGCACCAGTGCTGATGGCCTGCCAAGTCTCACATGCTGCCTCCTGATCCACCTTCAGGTGGGTTCAGAAACACTCAGCTGGGAGAACTTCTCATGCAGTCTAGCCGAGATTATGATGCTGAAAGCAGAACTGAAGTCCACAAGAGTAGGTTCCTTTAGAATCCAGGTGCTGGAGGATGAAGTGGAGTGCCATGTTAGCTGCGTCATCTACAGACCTACTGACTCTGTAGGTGAACTGCAGGGGGTCCAGGATGGGGTAAGTGATGGATCTGAGGTACATGGATTTGAGACCCATTGTCTTCATAACCACCAAGGTCACGGCTATGGGTCTATAGTCATCAAGGCTTGTGATCCTTGGTTTTTTGGGGACAGGGATGATGGTGGACGCCTTGAAGCAGGTTGGAACATTACTCTACTGAGATGCTGAAGATGTCAGTAAACACAGGAGACAGCTGGTCAGCCCAGTGAGTCTGGCCCAGCTGCTTTCTAAGGGATTCTGCCTTTTAAAGAGTCTATTTACATCTCTTTCCAGAATAGGAAAGGAAGGTCTCCTTAAGTGATGGGCAACACCTGGGGAGTCCTGGCCTTCCCTGTAGTGTGGGTGGTAGGGAGGGTGGAGATGGGGGGCTGAAGTTGTTGAAACTCTGGGGGTGAGGGGTGGGGGGTGACAGGACTGTCCCATTTTTTTTATACTGTTAATCTATCAGAGTTAATCTGTTGCAAGCTGCAATGCCCTCTGAGTTGGAATAAACTGTCCCTATGCTAAGTTTGACATTCTAAAGAGTCCAGTGTTTAAGTCTAGCAAAGTTATAATTTTTTTTTTTAAATCTGTGATCAAAGTCTTTGGCGAAGTAGAAACATTACTAGCTAACACCATACGCCCATGTCTCCTGCTGATAAGAAATGGATTATACAACAAGCTGACGAGTCTACAGGTAGCCTAACACGTGGCTACGCAACACCTGTAAGTACGGTTTGAAAGGACTATTTTTCTAATGAAAGATCATTAAAATGAAATATTGAAATATTGTGTGAAGTTTCATTTATCATTTTGTAAGAAAAGCAAGTAACTACATAATAACCTCCCCTGTGCATCAGGGTCCTGTTCATCCTGTTGGGATTTATTTTTTGATTTGACTGGAGGACTATACATTACAACTTACATATACTGCACATGTAATTTCAGATAGGATTAAAGAGATAGTTTGGCAAAAAAAAAATCAAATTTCCCCAATTTAGTGAAGACACAGCTGATTTGCACTGGATATATGAGGCTAATATCTAAAAACCAACTGAAGCTTTTTACCATTAGCCATTTAGCATGGTGTAAACTGTGTGCCTAAATCATCACATGCTTACCTCGAACCATGTTAAGCTGTCAAGACTTAATTATGTGGTTTCTGACTCTGCATGACACACTTATCTGTAAACATGGATATCGCATAACTAAAAACTGTGGTGGTTGTCCTGAAGGCTGAAATTTGTCTGCACTCCAGTCCATGTTTATAGCTAACAGTGTCATAGAATGGGTCAGAAACCACATAAGCTAGTCTATAAGAGATTACTGAACACAGTTTGGGGTGAGTTTTTTTGGGATTAATTGCCAATTGCTGATAATCGTACACTTGTTAGCTACATTATCCTCTTAGACTGAGAAAAATTAAATAAACGCCAGACACCAAACATGTCTTTGTTGGGGAAAACTGGGTAAATCTGATTTTCCACTGAACTATTCCTTTAATTCACTAAACAAGCTTAAATCTTGAGACTTTTATCAACCAAAATGTGACGTAAGATAATTTTCAAAGATAAATCTTCTCAACCCCGCTGGACAGCGAGGACCTGAAATTTCCACGTGGAGTGTTGCTTATTGTTTAGAAAGAAATTTCCTGTCCACTTACAGAACAGGAAAACAGCTGTTCTCCGACTCCAAACCCAGCACAAGGGACTCTCACGCACTCAACTCCCGATTCTACACTTTCATTGTGTTTGTAAGTCGAAGAGGAGATAATTTATTAGGACTTGAATTTGATGAAAAGTTATTTTTGTTACTTTTGTGTGTAAAGTCTTGCTTTACAGGAAGAAAACACATCTGTTTCTTTTTTTTAAACAGTAAAATGAACAGAAACAAATAAAAGGTTCAGTTTAGAATGTGCCAATGTAACTGTTGTTGTAACTGAATCGAACTGAATTATTGAGCAATGAAATGAAATTGAACAATGTAACTGAACAATGTAACTGAATGTTGTTTTGCTGTACGTTTTAAAATATAACATTTACAATCACTTCAGAAACGTGAAAGAAGGCTTTTGTATGACATTTTTCCCAAAATCAGCAAAATGTCGCCATAGAAAAACATTAGAACAGACATGTACACTCTCCTTTGGCCAAATGACCTAAATGCGGTCCATTACGAAACTATGTGCCAGCGCATTCCTGAGAAGATTACTTTAGAGTTACTTGAGTTGAAAGTACCACTGTAAGCAGGCTGTTTTCACTCAGACTGAATGTAGGTGAACTGTGTGTGTGTCCAGGTGTGTATTTATACACCATTATTAATGCGGGTCAGTTTTTTGTTGTACTGTGAAACTGTGAAAGTGTCATAGAAGAGTTCTATAAATATGCATATAGAATATGCTTGAAATAAAACGATTTACCCACAATTTTGAAAGGGTGCCAATAATTTTGTCTGGCCCATTTTTTGAGTTTCGTGTGAAATTATGTCAGATTTGGCTTTTTTCTCTGCTTTTTTGTGTTGATCCAATGCACATAAAGGAAATAAACATGTGTATACCAAAACATTTGTAATTGCAACAGTTGTCTGGGAGAAATGGTGCATTTTCTGGAAAAATTCCAGGGATGCCGATAATTTTGGCCATGACTGTACCTTATAGCCTACATGCAGGATTTTACTGAAATTAAAAAACAGATGAGGGCATGTTGGATTAGGAATTATCATTTTATTGTCATTCATTAAAAAGTGTGCACTTTTGTGGGTTCACAACCTTTGTACTGCCAGTGACAGTTATCACTTAATCTGTTTTATTTTGCATATTTATCTTATTATCTGACTGAAACTGGTCTTAAAATCTTGCTAAGTCTAAAGGATAGTTGTTTGTATCTATAAGAACAAGGAAGCATTTCAGTCCAGAAAATAGAGACCATTAGAAAAAACGATGCTGTGTTGTGCTTGACCTAGGTCAGTGGCTTTAATTGGCCTTTTCGACTATTTTGACCAAAACTGCATACATAGTTCAAAGATGTACAATTCTTTTGTAAGACTTTTGTTCTCAAATGGTTTTAGTTGTCAAAAGCAGTTATTATTCAGTTATTAATTAATATAATGTATTACTTAGTAAATGCTATGAGTTATTTAGTATTATAATTGATATTGGCAAGTGTTTGGGCCCTTAAGGTTTTAGAGGTTAAAAAGACAGTGAGTGTACGCGGTGTGTGGACCTCTCTCTTCGGGAGTGCAAGGCCTGTCAAGACAGTGAGCCCTGGTAAGGGATCTGTGTGGGTGCTGCGTGTGGCGGTGGGGCCTCATTGCTTGGTGGGTTATGGGCCCTTGGTGGATGAGTTCACTGTTGGCCTCATCAGGCGGGCATGGGCGGCCCCAAGGTGAGTTCCATGATGGGGCCTTGCTAGGAGCCACAAGTGGTTGCTGGGCCCTGTCACCGGATGGGTGCCTCCTGAGAGATTGATGGCCCTGCCCATCAACAAGCTCATGGTCCCCAGGGTGGCTGGTTTGTGTAGGCCTACATGTCTGGCAAGTGTTCTTCTGGCTTCTGGTCCTGGGACAGCCTCCCTGGCATGGGCTGTGTATGTATTTTGGTGAAACCTGTATTTCCTGTGTGTGTTTTCTAGAAGAACTGCAGTCTGCCTGCTTTAGCCTGTGTGATTCCTGACATGTTTGAACCTTGTCTGTGTCCCTAAATACTTTGGTCCATTTGTTTCCTGTCCTGTTTTCTCTGTCCTGCACGAGCCAGTGCTTCGTATCGCCTTTGCTCCCTGTTTTCTGTAATAAACCTGGTTTCACAGCTCCTGCTTGTGCATTCTATTCTCCACACAGCCACACCACGTGACACCATCCAGTTCTCTTGAGGGATTTAACCATGAGGGAGGGCCACCTACATTAACTGCCTTCATCAAACTCCAGACCACGAAAGAGTGTGACATTATAAGCCATTAAAAGCAGAAATCATTTGAAGGACTGAATGTAATGGCTGCCAGTGAACCCTTACTCTCCCCAGTAGAACTCCAGCTGCTCTGCATGCAACTAAGGTGCTCCTGATAGCTTATGGTCTAATGCAAATTTATATGGGACAAATTAAGCATAGCAGTCCTTGACCTAACCTGATTTCAAAAGGCACACTTTTTGAGTAAAGGTAATAACACCTCTCACGACATTACTGGGACAGTGCAGATTACTGGCTGCCCGCTGCTTCACTTGGTGAATGGGTTAAATGCAGAGGAAGAATTTCGTGCTGTTCACACTGTGTGCTGTGGTGTGTTCACGTATGACCAAATGATCACTATCACTTATCACTTATCATTTCTTCATTACCGCAGGCCTCTCCTTGTGGTGCCGTGTTAATTTTACTTTGATATGTGCTTCACAGTAATTGTATGGGCTAGTCATAATGACTTTACTTCTGTTAGAATTTAAGGATAAGGACTTTACTGAACTTCTATAACAATGAATCTATTCATACTGGGTCCATTAGACTGTAATTCTCATATAGGCTATCAATCACTCATTAAGCATCGATTAAAAACATGTTTTGTTAAAGTTATATCTCCTTCTTGTGAATTTATTATAAAGTGGAATATAGTACTAGTACTACACTAGTGTTAAGCTGTACTCCATTTAAAACATCTGTACTAAAGAGTCCACTCTCCCTCCAAGGACACATTTGCTGAGGCTGCCCCTTTTAATTCCAGACCCCTTATAACCACCCTTTTTGTTACAGCTTATTTTGGACCGCACATTAAGCAAACTCTGTCCCAGTTTTTGTTTTCCTCTAACTTGACACAGCCTAATTAGCATGTTAAATCTACTTCAAGAGATGGAGGCAGTTTGTCATCATCCCATTTTAACAAGCTTATGTCATTAACAAACCATGTTGTTTTCCTTGTTTATATTCCCAGGACAGTGTTATGGATTGGACTGCAACAAGAAAACGTCCGATTCTGATCTTTTCTATCCTCTGTTCCAGGGCCTATAAGCAGTATACTAGTAAACACATATGGCTGCCGTCCAGTGATGATAGTGGGGGGATTTCTTTGTGCAGTCGGCATGATCTCTGCCTCTTTCTGCACTACCGTTGTACAGCTCTACATCTGCATTGGAGTGATCGGGGGTGAGTGCAAATTCCACTTAAGCTTATTGCTAATTTAATTAGAGTCAGTTTCATCAAGGTACCTGGAATAAACAGTGCGCTCTTGGTAATGCAGTGGCAGAGCTGGTGTGGTTTAGAAGATAAAGTAAGTTTTATCTGTGATTGACATTCCGAGGTTTTGTTTTTAGTAAGAAGACTGGTATTGCAATGGCTTTATAAGCCTCAGTTTTAGTAGAGAATGAACACCAAAGATTGATAATTACAGTGTAAATGAATATAGTGTAAATAAGCAAGTTTATCCCTTAATGGATTCTACATAGTATGTTCAGCATATTTTTTTCTGTGTAGCTATTTTTAAGGATTAGCATGATCAGTCATGTCATTGCTGACACTAATTTGAAAATAATTTTTTCTAAATCTGTGCCTGTGCTCAAACACTACTTCATTCATTCTTACTTTAACTAAAGGTGTAGTGCTTAAGGCGCCCCCAATATTACAGGCTGATGACCACATCTCTGATGAACACATTGCTTTGTGTCTCAGCATTTAATCTAATCTAACCTAATCGCTATCTGCTGCATCTGTGTCATACCATCAATACCATGGACAATCATTTTTATGTTTCCCTGTTCTTAGCAAAAGAACAGAACTTGCTGACTCAAAATTCACTTATAATGGAAGTTGATGGGCAGCTGCTGAATTCTGTGAATACATGTTTGAAAACATCTACATGAGCAGTGTGAAAAATGCCCTGTAGTAATCAGATTAATGTTCTGGGTTGGCTGGCTCCTTTTTCATTCACCGTGATGGTGCTGTTGCTAACTTTTTTTAAAAGGAAATATATGGTGTCCTGGAGACAACTTTGTTTTGCCTTTCACATTTCAGAATGCATACCTTCAAGTGCTTGAATTTCAGATTAAAAGAACAGTCTCCAAACTACCCCCACACCCCCAAGTTACTGTTTGCACATTTGACAAGCTTTTAAGTATTGCATGTGGAACGTGGAGCATTCTGTTGAGTAGACTAATACCTTGTAAAATTCTTTGTACTTTTTGGAGAAATACATTCAAGTTTTCAGAAAGGAGACAACAAAATTGACTGCTGTATGTATATGAAGACTACATAAATAACATTGTGATGTCTCGACACTAAAGGATAAAATTAGAGGCTGAGGACTATTGACTATAGTCAGAAAATGAAAAGCCTCATCAAATAATGATCCATGTAGATTCAAGAGAGTTTATTGTCAGCCCAGCCACATACACAAGTACACAGAGGGTTGAAATAGCGTTCTCTGAAGCAAATAGTGTACATAGACAAGGTCACCAAAAGAAAGACAAAGTGCAGAGACAAGAGATGTCATGGTAATAAAATAGCTCCATTTTTCCTTTACTGCAGGGAAAGTAAAAATTTGATTATATGCATTTTAAGGATAACAGTGTGTGTGTCCCACTGAGTACATGTTAAATACTGCAAGTGTTTTTTAAGGCTAGAAAGAGTTTAGGATCTCCTAGGTGTCCACAGTTCTCTCCAAACTCCTGGGATTTAGACCTTGTTAGAATCGCCGGGCCTGTGTTACAGTTGCAGAACTATGACTGCACACTGTAGGCAGTGTTTAGTGGAGGGGGTTAACTGGGTGAACCAATTTGCTACAGCACCACCCTGAGGCAAATCAGTGCTGCAGCTCTGATTACCTAAGAACGCTGAATAAGCTTATTTTTAGGATAAGGTGGATTTTGAGCTAACCACTATGGTGGTTTCATATTAGCTTCATACCTATGGGTAACTAGTTTATCTCTCTTTTGACTCCAGTTTTTTTCTAAATATATGGAAATGCATCCCAATTTTTGCCTATTACCTAGTAGTCATTTGCATAGTACAAATGTGACAAATGGAGATTAGCTTGAAAAAATGCCTTTTAAAAATATTTCCATTAACCACTCTTATTCTTTTCAAGGTTTTGGTCTTGCCTTCAACCTTCAGCCAGCACTGACAATGATTGGGAAATACTTTTACAAGAAACGCCCAATTGCTAATGGCTTGGCCATGGCAGGCAGCCCTGTTTTTCTGAGCACGCTAGCCCCTCTAAATCAGTACCTTATCAATGCCTTTGGCTGGAGGGGCAGCTTCTTCATTCTAGGAGGTCTCCTGCTGAACTGCTGTGTGGCTGGATCCCTCATGAGGCCTCTGCCTCAGCCTCCAAAAAAGACCAGGGATGAGGAGGCTGCTGTAGTTTCAGCTACAAAGACTGAAAAGCCTACAGCCTGGCAGACAGTCAACAAATACCTAGACCTTTCACTTTTTAAACACAGAGGTTTCCTCATCTACCTGTCTGGAAATGTGATTATGTTTGTAGGTTTCTTCGCCCCCATCGTCTTTCTGTCTCCATACGCCAAGGACAATGGGGTAGACGAGTACTCTGCAGCCTTTCTTCTCTCTATTCTGGCCTTTGTGGACATGTTTGCTCGCCCCTCCATGGGCCTGGTGGCAAACTCACGGTGGGTGCGCCCAAAAATCCAGTATTTCTTCAGCTTTGCAGTTCTCTATAATGGGCTGTGCCACTTACTGTGCCCACTGGCTGAGAATTACACAGGCATGGTGGTGTACGCCGTGTTCTTTGGCTTTGCATTTGGCATGGTGAGCGCAGTGCTTTTTGAGACACTCATGGACCTGGTAGGAGCTCAGAGGTTCTCCAGTGCTGTGGGACTCACCACCATTGTGGAGTGCTGCCCGGTCCTTATCGGACCACCATTGGCAGGTAAGAAACATACTGGAAGCTGTTAATCTCTAATCTTTATAGCTCTTATAAACATTGGGTGTTAGTAGCCTAGTGGGTAAAGCACTTGCCTGTGAACCCGATGACCACAACGTCACAGGTTCAAACCCCAACTTTCTACCACTGTGTCCTTGAGCAAAACCCTAAACTCTCAGTTGCGCCAGGGGGACTGTCCCTGTAACTAATGATTGTAAGTCGCTCTGGATAAGAGTGTGACCCAAATGCCCCCCTTTACTTTTACTCAGTGTGAGAATTTAATCAGCCTCCTCCAAGACCATCAAACATTTTTGAGCTGCTGCTAACTCAGTGTCATTTAACAGCTCAACACACTTGTAGGAGAATGCCAACTGTAAATTCTGTTATGTTCACTAACCAGCTAGCTTTAAGTTGAATGATGGAGAGAGTGATGGGGAGGGGGGGGAAGAGGGAGTACCATCATACCCAGCCATTGATTGCGAGGCCAGTTATGCTATCTTTGACTCCCAGCCATGGTGGCATTGCCAGGAACTTGATATCTCCTTATGATTGATCCAACACATTTTCCTATGCCAATGATGGGGGCTCGATTGCCACAGTATTTATTTTTCTACCAGCTGTGCTTTGCTCATAAAGTTTGTTCAGTTCAGCCTAAAGCTACATTTCAGCTCAACACCAGCTGTTATTTTAGTATTCAATGTTCTAATAGGAGCAACAAGAAATTAACAAGATGTAATTACCAATTATACTAATTTCTTGTCAAGTAAACAGCCCGGAGATTTAATCACCACTTTTTATAACTTATGAAGATGTTAATTTTATTAATTGAATTATAAATCTCTGCTTATCATTATAGAATCACTTAAAAGTTCTACATTTTTACAGCTTCCTACAAGTTATTTGAAACTTATGAAAATTATTCTAGAATAATTTTATACAGACACCTGCAACAAAATACAACAAGACCTTATTGGGATTTTCACAAATTGCTGAGCATAACTTTTGGTTTGTGTTAATTAACACATCACACATGTCGCTGAATAATGTTCTGCACTTGCTGCTTTGCAGGGAAACTAGTTGATGTCACTAAAAGCTACAAGTATATGTACATCTGTTGTGGAACCGTGGTGATCTTTGCCAGCATCTGGCTATTCATTGGCAACTTCATCAACTACCGTCTGCTGGAGCGAGAGCGTAAGCAGGAAGAGATGTACAAATGTACTAAGACTGAGGACCCAGACAAGGACAAGGACCAGGCGACAGACGCACAAGCTTCAGAGGAACTCTTTGCGAAAGAGGAAAAAGCCATGCAGCGAGAGACCAACATTTAAACTTCTACCAAGTCAACTGCACACTTATCCCCATCCATGTGGCCTCGGAAGGTGAGGAGATTATCGCTCTGGGGTACACAAAGCAAAATTCAACTGCCAAAGCAAACCTTAATTGCTCTGAGGGGTTAACGTAGGACACTTGCAGTTCAGTTAGAGGACATAAACCAAGAAATATGAGCCTTGTGAAGGCCTGATGAAGGAGCGTCTATTTTGATAGTTGTGTTTAAACATATAATGTGTTATGCTTTATAATTGAAGACTGTGAATGCACAAGGTAATAACACTCAGTTTAAAGCTGGCATTTCTGGCATTTCTCCACCCTATCTCCTTTAGCCACATGGTGGCCACCTTGGGCAGCAATTTTGATGTGTTTTCCTGTACTTAGACCTGAAAAAATGTTGACTTGAAGTGGAAATCATAAGGCAGTTTCTGAATACCATGAATCATTTGAAATATCTCCGTCTAACAAAGCAGATCTTAAGGGAATGTCTTACCAAAGATGTTCTTAACAAGTTTTATCCAACTTTCAAATGTAGGAGTAACATACTACAAGCAGTTAATACTTCCTGTTTTCACTTTGTAACCATATTCTAAAACAGCCTGGAAATATCTATATATTATGTGTATAGAAATAATATAGAATATTTAAACATGTATATGTTATGTGTATATATGTGTTATGTGTATAGAAAATAATAAATAATAATGTGACATACTAATCAGGAAACAATAGAAAAGTTACGTTTAAATGGCACTTATTATTTGACACAGTAGCTTTAGCAGTAACTAGTGCAGTTTAATGCCATGTCATTATGCTTGTGGTATTAACAAGGGCCTTATAACAAATTCCCTCAGATATATCTCTCTGACACACTAGTTATGTAGTTACACAATTCTTCAAGCTTAATTTACAAAGACTTCACTGACGAATTCTTGTAAATATGAGCCAAACTTTATTCCAAAATGCTATATATACTTTTCTTTCAGTTTTGGCTATAAAGAGGTTTGAAAACAATCACAAATGACACTTAGTGCATTTCTTGTATGCATAACCTCTCAAAAACATATATTGTGAAAAACATTCCATGGAAAAATATACTTAGTGAGTATTGTAACAAAATCCTACATATTTTGCATTAACATTTTCTAATGGAGTTTAGCAGTTGCCTGTCGAATTAGCTTTTCTGAGTACAGGAAAACATCATCAGAATTATTGCCTGTGGTTCGCTGTTTGTTACTAATGTGGCAGATAGTATTTTTTATGGAACAATCCAGGAGAATTCCTTTAATAAAGTTAAGCAGAACCTGTTAATATTTTTTGTATTAATATTTGTAGCTCAGGAATTGGTCAGAAACTCTTGCCTCCTTGACAGAACGTCAGAAACAGTCACAGCTTTCCTGAGGATTAAGACTCACTGTTCTTTGAGCACTGTGTTTAGTTTGTGTTACGTGCTCAACCTCTCCAGAAACTGACATACATTTACAGGCGACGCACCAGTCATCCACTGCTGTGAGTTGCACGCCCATATCTGCTGCATATTAATGTAGAGTCTAACTAATTGAGATTTTTCTTTCAGGCCAATGTAATATGGTTGAATGTAAATCATTATGCTTGTGGCATTATCAAGGGCCTTATAACACATTCCTGACCAAAACATTGTTGGTAAAAATGCATATTGCTGGGTGATAACCAAATATAGAACCTTCCTATAAATATAAATATGAGAATACCCATAACCTTACATATGTAAATACTATATTACATACAGGGATATTCATTTGCAATTTATTATATTTTTTGGTGGGAGTCAGAAAAAAAACAAATATGTAAAATTATGCATTGCCTTAAATGTAAACAACGTAACTAACCATATGTCAAAACAGCATAGAGATATCTATATATTATGTGTATAGAAATAATAACTGATGTGACATACTAATCAGCCTGCTTAGTGATAAATTAGGAAACAATAGAAAGGTTACATTTAAATGTATACATTGGCTTTTGCAGTAACTATTTTGAGCAATTTACTCTAGTTGAATAACATTTGCTATTTTTATCATTCGATTCTGCTCACAAATTTTATGGCCAGTGAAAATTTTTTCTTCTTTATTTTATTGTCCTACATATATTTAAGAGATTCTTTTCGTATTGAATATATAAACCTTGGACAAGGGGCACTGTTTAAATATTGTTGTGTCTTTTTAATTTGCACACATTTACATTTACGGCATTTTGCTGACGCTCTTATCCAGAGTGACGTACATCAGTGCTCAAGTAGTCCAAGTCTGT